>JAPYZI010007023.1:0-12296 GCA_030523105.1 Ophioninae sp. A BG-2022a
TTGTTAGCAAAGCACATTTTTTCTTTTAGTTTAACTCAATGTTGCAGTAATGTTACACTCCCTAAAATGCCAAATAAATAAAAAATAATAAATATTTTTTTATTTTTGAGAAATACGTGTTTTTTTTATTTGATTAAACCTATCATATTCCAAAGTAATTAAAAATTTTATGATCTTGGGCTACAAAGGGTTAACTTCTTGACGGTTTTTTTTACCTTATTTTCATAATTGTTCATATCCCTGAACCCATCTTTCCTATTTCAAACACTTATATTCTCATAAATTCCACGGAATTTGTTTACAATTGAAAGAAATGTTCAAGTCAGCTAGCAACGATATCTAATCATTGATATTTAACCCCCAACAATGTATTAAAAATCATTAATCATTACCGGTGATTGTTGCATTCCGTATCTAACATCAAATATATTCATATATATGTACATGTCAAGAAGCATAAAGCACCCTGTAATTCATTATCCTCAAACAAAATCGAAGATCACGGCGAAAAAAATTGTGAATCTTAATTTACTAAACGACGTCTTGAAGAAGAGCCAGCTAGTTTTATCTATCTGTTATGTTTGCATTTTTTTTTTTTTGGTAGCTGGAGAGTTATTTTGAAAATACCGGTTCTACCATGATTTTCTCACTTCGCAAAATTACCTGCTTGATTTTGAAAAATTCGGCATCTATTATTTAGTGATAAGATCTTTGAAAATGAAAATATTAGTTTTTTTTATTTCTGCATTTTTTGCGATTTATGTTTATTCTTGAAAAACAATTGGTTTCCGAAAAGCTGGCATCATGCTGTGTGAAATTTTTCAAAATTTCTTTGTTTCACTGTTTTTGGTTAAGGGATCGTCTCAGTGTGAAATTTTCAAAAAATCGTTTTTTGTTTGCATTATCATATAGTATACATACATTGTTCTAAATATTTTCTCGAATTTTTTTCTCGTTTTTCTCGGAATGGTATTTTTCAAAACGGTATCCACTCTCAAAAGAAGAGTTTTAATGATATTAATTTCCAATTTTGAGAGAACATTTTTAACGTCATTCTCTATCGTGCTATGGAAGCTTTTTTTACGAAAAACTGTCGAAAACGGCCAAATTGGATACTTTTTGTTCAAATCGCTGCCATTTTGTCAAAAACGATATAATTGATTGTTTTAATGGCTTGTCCGTAAGAAATTATTGAAGAAGCCGTAAAAAAACCAGCCGAGAAACTAGAGGACTGCCTTAAAACCTTCGTTACAGTCGCAATCGGGTAGAGCTGAAAAAAAAAGTTAAACGAGACTAAAAATTTACGACCTCCGACTATTAGACATTCATGATGGTAATAATGAATATAACAACAAATGACGTACTGTTTATTGAAATACATCGTGTATAGCTACTGGAAATCACGTTTCAATTTCACACTCGTATGGGCACATAAATGGGTAAGCCTATTGCTATTACGCACTAACTTCCTGTTTCACAAAAAAAGTGAATAACAATTGTATGCTGACAAAAAATGCTACCCTTTCACTGTATTCCAGACAGAACCTGCGGGGACTACAGCGTTTTTCAATTACTGGAGGTCCTCGTGAATGCTGCGATGCAAAACATTTTTGTTAGCTTCTGTTAGCATGATAGTATTTTATTCGCAACTAGAAGAGTCAACAAATAAAAGACATAAATCGCTTTGAAAAGCGACGTCGGTGCGAAGACCAGCTACCCTGAGACAACTTTGAAAACGAAGGATTTGACGGAGGTTAGAGACATTTTCCAATAACCAGAGATTTATAGGAGGTTATGAAATTTTCCAACAACGTTTGCAGTAGTGACTGATAAATTGTGTATCGAATCATATAAATTCTGCAACGATTATTATTCTGACAGTTTACGACGGAGAAGCCAGCCATTTATTTTCAATTGTAAATTAGAATAAAAATACGGGTAGGTTAATCCAGTAAATATAATTCAACTTCTATCCAGTAAGGATGATCATAGAAGCATTGGAGCAACCTATGGAAATGAAATTCGAAACTGGTTTAGATTTCTTTCCCAAAATAAAATCCGTACAAAGCCAAAATAGAAGATAACATTTAAAACGATTGGTATGTATAATTAATAATTAAACGAACCTTGGTGGAGTTCAATCATGATTGTATAAACGCCTCTTCCGCAGAGATCATGGATGCAGTATCTCCCACTTTCCGCAAAGTCGTCACAAATTTTAAAGTTACAGTCAATTTCTGTGTTTACGTAAAAAAAAAAGGTAAATGCTTAATACCTTTCGAAACTGGTGCTGAAAGCTATTTCGTTTCTGGAAAACCACGGCGAGAGGATCGACGGAGTTATTGGCGATCGCGCGTTGGCCAACGCTAAAATGTCGTTTCAACTATGTTTCTTGGGTGCAATGGAGGATACGAAAAATTGGTTCACACATCCTCTCGATGACAACCGAAAAGTCTTTGTCTTCTCCGATACGCCCCGTATCATCGAGTGCATTCGCAACAGGTTGTACAGCAAGAAAAGATTGCGGATAAGTTGTCAGTTTCCTATAGTAATCCAACGAAGTATTTAATACGTACCTTGTCAGATATGACATTCGATGCGTCCTTCCATAGATGAAGAGCAAACATCTCACCCGACAAGCGCGATTCTGGGCTCCAATAATTACCTGAAAAGAAAAGTTATAACAGGAGAAAAATACTTACCGACAAAAAACCTGAAACAAATTATTATAGTAGCCAGGAAAAACGTTAACGTGAAAAAATTCTGAAAAAAAATTTGCCCAGATCGAGAGTTCATTCACTCTTGATCATGATGATCATTATATCGCTCAAATCACAATGATTTGCTACCGACACATTCGATGGAATATTACCATGTATGATTTCTTTTTCGGCAGATGAAATCGTCGGGTGCTTACGAGTCGTGGGAGTACTTCAAGATCTTACTTGATGTTGACACTCAAAACGCAGAAAACGCCAGGCCGTGCTCCAAAATAATGCAGAGGCACATTGTATTAGATAATACATCGAAAGTGCTCGTTGGATGCTAAAAGCCCTCGTTGGATGCGAAAAGACAACAAGAGTACTCTAATTGGATGAACGCCTTGTTTGATGCGTTAAATTGCAAATCTCGGAACTAGGGACTAGCCCTAGAGATTGACGATTTTTAGGTTGCTACCCTTATTATATCGTCACATTTCTATCAAAAACGATTATTCTTCTCGTTAATTCCTTAATTAATTTGTTAATCCTCTATTACGTTAACTCGATATTTACATGTTCTTCAAGAATCGTTTCAGTCCTTGCAATCGACAATGGGTTTATGCTAAACGCTGCCGGCGTACCATACCAAGAATACTTAAAGAAATCGAATGTTTAATTTAGATAAAAATCAATACATATAATTAGTACTTAACATTATTGATAAATCCTTTGACAATTAGAAAAAAAGAACTTACCTTCATTATCCCGTTATGAGTACCAACATTACCCGATTGAAAGATATTAGAAGGGCAATAATTATTTCTCCTAGATTCAAATTATATACGAAGTTTACACATTAGGAAAAAAAATGCTGTGTTGGGATCAAACGCGAAATATGATGTTTCGAGTCCGGAATTGATCCAGCCGCACAAACTGTCTTCTTTAGTTTAGGTAATACATATCGTTGATATTTGCTAGAGTCGTCGCGATTGCCATCATTTTGAAGTACTGATCTATGTTTTTATTAATTTTATTCATCATTGTTTTCGAATCAAGCATAGACACAATTACGATTAATATATACATGATTTGATACTACGACGCATGCGCTACGATGTAGAAAAGGAGAAAAATTGCTATATTCCTTCCCTGTCCCACGTGACACTTCGACGATATGTGCGAACCTGGCGGCGAAAATCGGAGTTTTCGAAACTTGGAGACTAAGCGGGTCTGCCCACACCACCGTCGTTTCCAGACCTGTATGTAAGACCGGGGTTGCTACGTCCACCTTGCCGATTCACGACCATCTTGAATCTTCATTCTTCAAAGACACTGCCGTAACTAATTAAAAAAAAAATTTTTAATGATATACCTCCCCCCCCTTAACAACTGGGTACATCTCATCAAAGAGGAAAGGGTGGGAGGGCGTTCATACAATCATCATGAATCAACTTCACTAAGGTTTATTTAATCATTTATTGTAATTAATTGTAATTCCTCTTCCTTGAGATCATAGATGTAGTCATAAATGTAGTTTAAAGATAGTTACGGCAAATTTATTTACGTTACGCCTTTTCTGTTTTAATTTGATTAAACATATGTAACGATTTTGGGCCTATTGAACAAAATATAGAGTCAATCTCGAAATGAACGATATTTTGCTATACGAAATCTTATCCATTTTTCTGTATTTGGTTATTCAAAATTGCTTTTGCAAACTTTAAGTTTTCCGTAGAAACACATCGATTGTAAAAACGAGCAAACGATTCTGAGTCTTTCGACCAAGCGACAGTCTTTTGGATTACGTCAATACTAACTCCCTGACGTTTTGCTGCTGATATTGCCGCATGGCGCGTGCTATACGCCGAATTGACGTTTAGTGTCAATGCCACTTTTAGACAATACTAACTTTATCCACCAAGTCAATGTCTGTGGTCCAACGAGTTTATGTGGTTTTTTAAAGGAGAAAACAGTTTAACTTCTAAACCTCGCAAAGGTTTTGTTTTTTTTTTCTAAATATGTTAACAGCACTGAAGCCACGCATATTGATTTGTCATTAATGAAAAACGATAATCGTAGAACCGGCTGTTTTTTCCACGGACCTGAAGTTTTAATCGAATTGGGAATTTTTATTTCCAAATCCTTTTCACTTGTTCGGTAAATATTTGTTATATCAATAAGAGCCAGAGTCTGTATTCGATGTACCGAAGGTAGAGTCAACAAGGTTACTAGCTTCAAGGTTAATTTTTCTAAATTAATTTTTTTTTTTTTTAATAAAAGGTTGATAAGAATCTAAGGACAACCTTAGGATCCCAGTTTCAATCGTATCTGGGAGCCGCTGGTCCCAACTTTGCGACGCCCTTAAAGAACCTTTGAATATTATCGATTTTTCCTAACTCGGATCTTTCAATTAGCGGAATCCCGAATCTAACGCAGTTTTGCGAACTGCATAAAGATCCATTTTAAATTCCTCCGAAAAAAAACAATAATACATCCTTTTCGGAGCAGCTATAAGGATCGAGTTTGTTCATAACACAAAAGGGCCACCATTTTTTCAAACCGGATAATACTGATGAAGCGACGATTTCGATAAAGATGGAATTGAAATATCCACTGATTACACTAGAATTTCTATCTTTATAAACGCCTTCCGGATAAGGTTGCAATTGGCTCCGGATAGGCTCCGGCGACGGTTCGCCTGTCTGCTCAGTTACCGGTGCACCGTTGCGAGTAAAAACACGTGCAGGAGCGACTGCGAATTCTTGTCGTTTCAGTATTCACATCACTTCCTGTGCGTTCGACCTTGACTTCTGAAATCAGCCCTTCAACATTTTTTAGCACTGGACATTTCGAAAATCTTTAATGTGGGGAGCCACTGGCTAGCGAATCCTCTGAGAACTCATACGAGCGACGTCTAAACCGTGAGCGTCTCGATCTAGATCGATTCAACTAATGTCGAGTTTGAGAGCGTTTTCGAGTCTGAGAACGACCTGATCGAGTGCGTGTCTTTGCACGTCTCCGAATTTGTGAGTGGCTTGTCCAATCCCGAGTTGGCACGGGAGACAGCGATTTGTCAGATGAACTCGGTAACATCGTTGAACTTCGAGACGGCAAGCGCTTACCTGTAAAATAATTGTTGTTGGTTGACATTTTAAGTCCATCCCTAAGTGGGGTATTTAATCAAGTTTGCTAACGATACGCGTTATCTGAGTCAACCGCAATCCTCGTCCGATTGTACCGTCTTCATTTCATTTGACGGCCGTTTTGGTACACGGCCGTCAAATGAAAAATGTAGTGAAATCTCTACGTACGCCACTTCCTCTTTTCCTGGTTCACATTATGGCCACCACGTTCTCCAAACCTTAATTAGATTTTTTCTTGTGGAGTGAGATAAAAGCCATTATTTATGGATCTAGTAGAGGGAATAGAACACCAGTGGATCTAAGACGCTGGATAAATGATGGAACGTCCCAGTTGAGATTAAACCGACAACTCTTCGTCAGAGTTTGGACCAATCTAGAGAAAACACTACGAGCATGACTCCGTAATAGAGATTCGCGTGTGAGAGCTGCGATAAAATCGCGATAAAATCGACAAAGCAAATAATTAAAAAAATGGTAGCAAGGGTTTGGAGTCGGTAAATACCCTAGGAGTGACGAACCACGGAGACCTAATCGCTACCTGATCCCATATGCGCACATGCACCCACCAGACTCTTCAAGATGTGACACCAGTGGCCTTAAAAATTGTTGCCATTTACCTTACGCTTATCAATCCAACTTCTCGTGGTCAGAGTTGGATAACGGTGAATTTATTTTTTTCCAAATAGAATCTACTGGCTAAGTGCTAGAAGGCTTTATTTTGGTGCTTAACTCGATATTGCTGTAATTTTCCTACCCGCGATCCGAGAAACTCGTATTTCCGAATATTGAATATTTTATTTTTAATGTTTTGGGTGACGGGCTCATTTATGACCGATGGCTTCTTTCTGATTTAACTTTTATTAATAACTTTTATTCTATTGTATATTTTGGCTTGAAAAATTGTGTAAAGCTTATTTAAAAGTTAATGAAGATTACGCAAAAACAATGAGATTGATTATTTTTTTGTTGTTCCTGTCATTTCGTAAAATTTTTCAGTCAATACAAAATTTGACCTTGAATTTTGGGGTCAAGGTCAATTGTGCGAGTCCATGTTGGGGGGTGATCTTCACCGAACATGACTCCGAGAATCTCGTCGCGGAGTGATGTCGCATTATTTTCATACACATTGCATATTGAATGAATTTTCCTTGAACAGTAAACTGTGGTTATCTTTTGCTTTAAACTGTGGTTATCTTATGCATGTATATAAGAAAGTACGCAATTTTTGTATCAATGCTGCACATGAAACAATCTAGCGTAAGTAAACTAGCTGCTGTTATAATGTCCTCAATTTTGAAGTGTCTCTGTTCTACAAACTTATTCCACTTCCTTCACGCAGTCTTTTAGTTTCTCGGCTGTTTTTTACGGCTTCTTCAATAATTTTTTACGAGCAAACCATCAAAATAATCAATCTCATTGTTTTTGCGTAATCTTCATTAACTTTTAAATAAGCTTTACACAATTTTTCAAGCCGAACACATCAAGTAAAAGCGGTGCTTGACGATGACCAAGATTGTGGCTGTTCTGCTTATCGGAAATTAAAAAACCAAACGGCATTGTAATCTTCATATTTAAGACTAGCGATTGACTTAGACTCAATCGTAAATTACAAAAATTGACTTTTTTGTACACTTTTGAAAATTATATTCTATGTTTACTCATTTTTTCTTGAGTTTTGCGCTCGTAGAAAAAAAGCTATCAAAGCAATCATGATAATCCTATGCTAATCGCTGGCTTATAACATATTACAGATGTTGTATAAATTTGAACAAGATCGGTGAAGTAGTTTTTGAAATATCGTTGTCACCGTTTCGAAAAATTGTGTTTTGAGAAAAATGCGTTTGAAAGTTCGTGCATATGCGGCGCGCGCTCCGTATACCCGCTCCGTTCGAGGGCCGTCACTTGTAAACCACTTCGTATATCGAAAAATCCTTCGGCACACATTTTCTACACATGATGTACATGAGATTTATGAAAAAAAAATCGATTTTTTCGACCCGAGAAACTAGAGGACCCCCAAAAATGTTTTCATAAACATTTTTGGATTATGCCGGTATGTAGTAATCCGTTAATTGCTATTTACATTTTTATGTTTTCTTGTCGCCATTTTTTTGTCCGATTGGAATGTTTATTTGATAAATAAACACTTTTATCTTAGAGACATGCTCCAACCATTGTGTAACATAGAATCATTTTTGTTATTTGTCCTAATGTTACATTCGTTTATGAAATAACATAGTTTTATTGCTGAAAAACCTATTTCTACCGGTGGTAGCGATAAGGTTGGTGTGAGTTCCGCGTCCACGTTCGACACCGACTGTTGTCGACGTATGCTGTTTTATAGGAATAACCAATTTTTACTTGGAACGGGTATCGTATTTACAATAAACCCATCTTACGTCGTTGTCTGATTTTTATTTTCGGGGATCACCAATTTTGCAAACAATGGGCAAACAATTTGCGAATTTTTCTTCAACAGGTTTGGAAAAAATTGTGACGTCCGTTACATTAGAAAAAGCTATAAAATATTCCGATTAGTGAACGAGTGGATTTAAATATTTGTCTTCTCTCTGAAAAAAGAATAACGACACCTCATGGAGTGAGACATACGGCGATGTTATGTCGGAAAACGAGGTACAATATATAATTAAGAGAGTTTAAGCATAAATTATAGTTCTCAATAATTATATTAATTAAAAAATACCTCGAGTGCGGGCTGTTCGTAAGAATATCCGTAAGATTTTGTATTCGTCAATTTATCTTACACAACGCTGTTATCAATATTTATTATCTTTAATAAATTAGGAAAACTACTGATGAAGACAAATTTACGAAGGAATGCAGTCACTGATAAAGGACATTTTATATCGCCGTGTTATAATCTCAGTATACGTTAAATAAAAAAAATTCGGTCGTTTGACAATTCGTTGATCGAAACCTAAAAACATTTTCATGTTCGACTTCTTGTGTTTTTGCTAGTGAGTGGCATATAGTAGGAAAATTATTAGCTTTATAAATTTCCATGGAGTACTGGTCACCATTTCCAAAAAAAAAGTAGAAAAAATGTAAAGAAGAGCGCTTGAATACCGAGACAATCTCGAAAGAATTCTACTTAAACGTTGACGGTAGGCTATGAACATCTCGTTGACGATCTTCGGCGCGTTTGCATATATCTATAATAATATGCCGAGAGTGGTGGAAGAAACCAGGTGTCCGCCAACCGTATCCGACCAATGGTGCACATGTTCTCTCGGGTCTTCCTTTCATTCCTCTCGTTTTCGAGATCATTGACGCAATAACGTATCCTTCTTTAGCGTACACCAGATTTTTCTTTTTATTCTGTTATTTTCCGTTTTTTTCTCTGCCGTCTTCAAGTTTCCAACATTCCACGGCCTTCCTTAGCTCTGCATGCAAGTGTATAAGAATATTGACTGCAATTGCGAGAGTGCAAGTAAAAGAATACACGGGACTATCCGGTTACAGCACCTACAGAGGCCGCACAAGTCTTGAACGGCGATCAAAGGGAACGCTTCAGATAATTTTTGTGGGGAATTAACCCGCTCCGGATGCTCTTCTCCGCCCATTGGCAGCAGGATCGGACCAGTGTAATTTTAATGCGACTATCCGATTCTACCACGATCAGCTGACTATGGACAACGAAAACAAAATTGACCAGACAGAGATAAGACATCGATGGGTCGTCGATGAAGAGACATCGAAGGAAACGATGAGACGTGACCAATTAATAATGTGATTAGTGCGAAGCATTCAAATTTTGGTGTAGCATTACGGTTTAGGTATACAAAGTATTACAAAAGTAACGGGACGGCTGAATATTTCCACAAGTAAGACAATTTTCCAAAATGTTACCATCGTTCTCGAAGTAGTAACTTTTCCTAAGGACTTCAATGGTGACCTTCATTTTGACCTTGACGATATCCTTCAAGGTTATTTCAAGGTCAACTTTTGTTTTTCAAATGGGTTACACCCTTTATGACATCGGCAATCGACATAGTCCTCAATTTTAATAAAGCGCATCTAGTAATGAACTCGATTGTGACCTTGATCATGACCTTCAAAATGATTTCAAGGTCAACTTTAAAGAAATATAAGAATCAGTACGTTTGAGTTTTTAAATCAATAGAAGGAACAGTTTTCCGTTTACATGCGTAAATTCTTTTGCTTTAAAGTCTTGTAAATTTAAACGAGGTCTGGATACCTCTGGGATTTAGAAGGCTTTTTAATTGTTTTACATTAAATTTTATAATTTGCGTAAAAGTTCTCGTCACTCTTCTTTCTTTATTATATAAACATTGCCAATCATAACTGAATTTATATAATCTCACCGAAACTCACTAAAATATCATAGCGTATGTTAGACTTTCGGAAAAAGAGAGGCTATCTATTTGAATGATTCGTTGTTAGCGAGATCGAGTGCGATCTTACGATGAAGTTCGGATGCTATTTAATAAGACTTTTCACAATGAAACGGTGTTAAGGCGTGCCTCAAAATTAACAACTGAAAGGACTTTACAGCGCTTCATTAAACAGGGGACTGTCTAGGACTTAGAGAGTTCGGGACAGCGAAAACTGGGGAGATGCAAACGGACATTGCCGAAGCATTTGTTGAAAATCCGGATCTTAGCTTACGTCAACCCGGAGCAGTATGTTTCTCAGGGAACAGTACGAAGAGTTTTGAAAAGCATAAAATTCCACCTTTACAAGATCCTCTTGGCACAGGAGATTAGTGAATATGATCCTGATCGTTCTATTCAATTTTGCGAAATTATGATGAACAGAATCGATAGAAATTCACTTTTTTTGTTGCACTCAATATCTACAGAGTCACACTCAATATCTACAGAAAGTAAATGTTTGGAGTTGCATTTTGAATGATCGGCCGTTATAGGCCGTTTATATGCCATTTAGGCCACTTATAGGCAGTTTCGTTATCGATGGTAAAATCTCAATGCCAATGTGTATGAAGAGCTGTTCAGAAAAAAAATTGTACGAGGAATAAAAGAAGTAGCTGGTGATGAATTTGATAACACATGGCAACAGCAAGATGGAGCATCCGCTTGGTAGCAACGTTCAGATATATTTAGATCTTGAGTTCCGTCACAGGTAGATTGGAAGAAGAGGTGTAATCGAATGTCGACTAAACTACAGAATTTACAAAACTACAGTATCGGATTTTGGAAGAGGCTGCTTAGATTGATGGAGAAACGATTTGTAATGCTGTGACTCATTTTTGTGACTCAGGCGTCTGCTTCGACAAACCGCCACCTGTTTGTCAAGAAGCTCAAGGGTTCCAGTTTGAACATCATCTATAAATTTTGAAGGGAACGAAAACAGACGTGAGAGGCAAAGAGACTTACACTAATACAGAATTTACTACGTCCACGTCGTTAGTTCTGAGCCATGCTAGAACTAAACCAAATTTTGACCTTCAATGTCAGATTCGACCGATGATTCGAGTACGGTCGCAATCTGTACGCCGAATTGCTCGTTCTATCGTTTCCGCATGTCAAAAACGGAGTTCTTTTAAAAAGAAAAAGATAGTTGACCTTGACCATGGCCATCAACTTGAAGGTCATGGTGCGCCTTGTTAAAAATGATAACTTCGGTCTCAAAGATACGATAAAATTTAAGAAGCTTCTACTCCTGTGCGATGTATCCATCCTGTGTTTAAGTTTGATTAACCCTGCAGTGACCTTCAAGGTCAAAGGAGACGGGTGACTTAATTACATATCTGTACCTAAAATTTTTCACTCTATCGATTGCCAATGCCAAAAAGAGGGTTCCCATTTGAAACACAAAAGTTGACCGTGCAATAACCTTGAAGGACAACAAGGTTAAAACGAAGGTCACTATTTAATTCCTTTGGAAAAGTTACTTCTAGAACAATCTTCAAATTTCTGTAAATTGTCTTATCAGCGAAAATATTCTGCTGTCTCGTTACTTTTGTGACACCTTGTATAATACGTAGGAAGTAGCTGTTGTGTTGCTGATTTGAATACGCCTCGGAAGGATAAATAAGATGAATGATATAATGGACCACTGATTGTCAATAAGTGCAAGACTATACTAGTGGAGAAGTAAAATATACAATGGTGCCATTCCTCTTCTATGACTGATATGGCGCGGGGAGGATAAATTAGATACAATAAATGTAACGTAAATAAAAGATGGGACGATTATGAGGACATTGATATATTTTGTATACATATTAACCCTTTATAGACTCGTGAGACATTTCTGTAACAAACCTCAACAATACCGCTAAAATGTATACTAAACATTTTAGATCGTTCAAATCAATGTCACTGCATTATAACATACCACACCGAAAATTTTAATACCAAATACAAATCATAGATGGCGGAACTAGTAGTTTTAGCAAGTTCAAATTTCGTGTGCCGGTGAAAGTGACAAGTCGAAACTCGTTGAA
>JAPYZI010007036.1:0-33869 GCA_030523105.1 Ophioninae sp. A BG-2022a
TCGGATATTAATGATTAAAAAAGCAATTTGAAGAGAAAATCATAACGAAGAGATTGAGCACAGAGTGGAGTACCAGATCCCAAAGGGAAAAAAGTTATCAATGATTCAGTGAAAAAACGTATTTTGCCCAAAAATCGAAAATATTTTTTGATTTTTAATATTTTTTTAAATGGTCCATTACGATGTAATTTGATCCCCTGAGTACGAATCTACCATTCATTTCCTCCAAAACCCAAAATTTCTATGAAAAAATCGTAAAAAACTACTAAAAACACGATTTTTTTGCTCTGTGCGATGCTTTAGACGAAACTTCAATTATATTCGTCGAATGTCCAGTCGAAAATTTTCAGCCGATTACAAATATGCCCGAGTTTTTGTCGAAAGTACAAAATTAGATTGGGAAAATGCAAAAAACCTTTCTAGAATATTTTTTGACAAGCCGATTACCAGCGTACCAGCTGGTCGCTCGAGACGCTGCCAGGCGGCAGTTTCGGTCGCAAAATACTTGTCTTCAAGCCGCTCATAAGAACTGTCCTTCTATGTACGTCTGACTTCGTTGGTTAGGGTAACAGAGGGCTCCCGGAGGATAAAGTAGATCGAGGCTTGAAAATGATTTCCGGTGTTTTCGTCGTTCGTTTGTTTTTCGTTTTATCTGTATTTATTCGTTATTAAAGGTGGTTTTTTTTTTTTTTTTTGGTTTTTCCTTTTTTTTCATGTTCTGGGTATTTCATGTTGCCGAATTTCATTGTTTTAAACCTTTTTGAAGTTTTAGCGCTGATGTTATCATTCTTTAGTTTCGCATTCGTGTTTGTTTGTGTTTTTTAGGGGTTGAGAATAGTTGCCGTTTCTAATCATTTCTATTGGCGCTTCGGTTGCTCGCGTTCGTAAAAGTTGATGCCATCCAAATTATCAGGAAATTGGAAATTATCGAGAACTTCGACGCCATGTCTCGGTCAAAAGTACGAAATCACGAGGCTGATCTCGAATGTACACTTTTAAAAAATACGTTCAAGCGAAATGGCTCTTATAAAAATTCGATGCGGTGCTACATAACCAACGTGACATTATCGCTAAATTGCAAAAATCACGGAAATGCATCTCACGTTTCGACGGATTATTTCACAGCTTGGATAATACGTATGAAAATCACATTGCGTCGAGACGAGAGATTGGTAATACAGGAAATTGAATTTCGTACGTGACTGAGACGAGACAAAGAGCACGATTCTTTATTATTTCTTGACTGAACAAATAGAACATTTTCAAGGTTTGGTAAATAGAAGTGGCGTCGCAAGAAATATAACGCGATACGACTATAATTCCGAATTTCGACTCCATCTTGTCGTCCAGTAGGAAAAATACATTTGTCGAATTTTATAGACGGTGAAAAATGAAAACGTTGAAATTTTGATGAATAGCTATATCGATTTTGTTTGGGTTTGTTTGGGTTTGAAAAATGCAGGATTCGTTGGTGTTGCAATATCCACATTTGCATGTTTGGATACTTCCGCTTTTATTCTCGTTTTGCCGCCGACTCGTGATCAGCATTACCCGGATCATCTTTTTTCAAGGTTAAGATGGTACACATCTTACCCCCATTTTGATTATGGCAATAGATACTGATGCGTTTATCCTCGCAAATTCTCTTCAGTTTTATACCGATCCTCGTTCGGGTAGAATCCTCAATAATTCTTCATTCGGTTGAACATTGATTTTAAATATGAATCTGATGATTTTTTTTTGTACTTTCGCCATTTTATTTTCATCCTCCGGAGTCGCTCAAAGAACGTTTCTCGACAATGAGATTACGATTAAATTATTGCGAGCGGTGAAAGAGGGCGCCATCGGGTTTTTCGGTACGTTTAGTGACGACGCTCTTCCGAGAGTCATCGAAAATCATCTTCGTCAAACTTTGAATTCATTCCAATAAAAGTTCTTTAAAACGAATATTTTCGTTTTCATTCGATTGGAATACAAGAAAAAATCGAAATATTTCGATCGAACGGGATATGCTTCGTTAAAAGTATTTTTTCGTCAGGCAGAACCGGTGACGATGAGGAGAATCATCGAGAAGGGAGGTTTCAGAGAAGAGTTCAGCAACGAATTTCCAACGAAGTGCCTTTTCCATGCAACGTAACAAGTTCGTTTTCGAAATATAACTTGAAAAATGAAAAGTGAATCAATCGTTTGAACGATCGATTAGCAATTTTGGTTTTGGTTTGGGTTAGGTCGATGATAAATCGAGAAAATCCATTCGTTTGGTTTTTCGTTTGGGTTACAACATTGATAAATAAAAAAGATGAATTTGTTTGGGTTCGTTCAAGTTAGGTAAGCGATGAATCGAGAAGATACATTTGTTTGGGTTCGTTTGGGTTTGATCAGTGATGGATGAAGAAAATGAATTTGTTTGGGCTCGCTTCGGTTTGCATAGTTTAGAGATAAATAAAGCGATTGGATTTTTCCTTTAGTAGGAAGATCAGACAGTGTCCCAAAATCGGTGCACAAATTACGGCCCGGTGATATCGACGTGATCGCCGCGATGGGAGATTCGTTAACAGCTGGAACGGGCATATTTGCAACGAACATATTTCATCTGTTGATCGAGAATCGTGGAGTTGCCGCACTCGGTGGTGGCCAAGGCACTTGGAGAGATTATTTGACAATCCCGAATATTATCAAGGTTGGAAAAATGTTTATCTCTTTGTCATGGCCAGATATTTAATGATCTTCGACTCGAAGATCATGATTTGAGTGGATTTGTTTGGGTTTGTTGATTATGAGTGGATTTGTTTGGGTTTGTTTGGTTCGCGCGATGATATTTTATGAGTTTACTTTACGAAAAACTCTTATTTTACGGATCTAGGAATTCAATCCAAATTTGATTGGTTATTCGAGATACGACTCGTTCACGCATCAGGAAGCTTCGTTCTTCAACGTCGCCGAGTTTGCAGCTATGTCGCGTGATCTTCCGTACATGGCTGAACAGTTGATCCAACGAATGAAGAATCATCGCGAGCTCGACCTCGATAAAAGTTGGAAGGTACGTTTCGATACAGAAATCTACTGGGTTTTTCCAAAAAATTAGGTGACTTCTCGTTGTTTCTCGATAGAAATATTTATTCGTTTTTTTTCGAACAAACTTCGTACGAATTGAAGATTTGAAAAAAAAATAGTACGTTTCGTCGTTGTTTCTTAAAAAAAAAAAAAAACCAATCGAATATCGAATATTTATTTAATAAAGGAAACACTCTTTTGTTTGTTTTTTTTTTCCAGCTAATTAGCATTCTGATCGGGGCCAACGACTTTTGCAGCGATATGTGCTGGACATCATCGGGACCCTGGAGTATCCTGGATAATCACAAAAACGATTTGATCGAGACACTGAGATTGCTGAAGAGAAATTTACCGAGAACGTTGGTCTCGATAGTTCCACCACCCAACGTAGCCCTGATCGCGGAACTGCGGGAAAAACCTTTCGTATGCAAAATATCTACGGACGTCGAGTGTTCTTGTCTTTTGGGTTATCGTTGGATTTCACAGAGAAATGAGTTTTCCGAAATAATGCGAGCGTAAGGAACTATCGACGAACTGGATTGCTCTGTGAACAAAAAAGAAAAAAAAAACGAAAGTAAAAAGTCGATGAAAGTCAAAAATCAAGAAAAAAAGAAGACAACAAATTTCGATGATATTTTATGAAACGTATTCAAGATTACTGGCGTTGTTTGATGGATCGGTTAATTTTGTCCGTCTAGTTTGAAACCTGTCTTTTAAAACTGCTTTTTTCGGGATTTTTTTTTTCTTTCGGCAAATCATTAAAATAAAATAATAAATTGTTTATCATTATTATGAACAATTCAACAAACTTTATGAATTTTTTCAAGTCAACCGTATCAACAGGAACGCGTATGAAAAAAGAGAGCAACATGAAATACAAATTTCTAATAAAAATCTAAATTTACGATCTTTCAATTCCAACGATTGACACATTATCGTTTCAAACATTTATGACTTCCGTTTCATCGACTTATCGATCGCATAAATTAAAAGCGATTTATTTATTGGTATATACATTATTATCGAATAGTTGGCAACGAATCGATGAGGAAGTTGCCAGTTATGCGGAATTCCAAATGGAAGAATTTGCAGTCGTCGTACAACCGTTCGCCACGAATATAACGTTTCCGATGGAACCGGACGGTACCGCTGATTGGCGTTACTTATCCAGCGATTGCTTTCATCTAAGTCAGATTGCCAATGCTCGAGGTTAGTTTTTTTTATAATCCAAAGAAAATTTTCATTTCTCGAGTGCAGCATTGATTTTGTTTTAGGGTCCTTTGGGTTAGTTCAAAAATAAATTAAGAAGATATATTTGTTTGGGTTTGTTTGGGTTTGCTTGGGTTAGATAAATGATAAATCAAAACGATGAATTTATTTGGATTTGTTTTTGTTCGTTTGGGTTAGATCAATGATAAATGAAAACGATGAATTTATTTAGATTTGTTTGGGTTCGTTTGGGTTAGGTCAATGATAAATGAAAACGATGAATTTATTTGGATTTGTTTGGGTTCGTTTGGGTTAGGTCAATGATAAATCAAAACGATGAATTTGGGTTCGTTTGGGTTAGGTCAATGATAAATCAAAACGATGAATTTATTTGGATTTGTTTGGGTTCGTTTGGGTTAGGTCAATGATAAATCAAGAATATGAATTTGTTTGGGTCATATTCTTGGGTTTAAAGCGTTATACGCAGTTACAAAGCCAAAAAAACGTCGTTATTTCATGATTGGTATTTTACGTTATTCACGATTTTTTTCTGGACAAAGATTTTATTTGGAGAAAACGAAAAGTATTTAGCAGTGCAGTGACGTCTTTTAGCTTTGTATCGGTATGGTCGTTCTTCGATATGGTCTTGAGGACGTTTTGTTTTGTTTTGCTCGTTTCACCGTGGACGAAGAAGGAAACCCGGGATATGGAAAAGGTTAGGGTTGCAAACAAAAGTAAACGACGTAATTGAATCGACGCCGTTTCGTACGAAACGAATTTTACATCGGGTCGTACGAACCGGTTTTTGACAGTCCACTTCTCCCGCGGTGCACAAGTGCACGAAAGCGTTTCCTGATTTTCCGTCGCCGCGCCGTTTCGTAAGATGTGCTCTCTCGGTCACCCGATCGTTAACGTTTCATTGACGATATCACGATAAATAAACGAGACGAAAAAACAAAAACGACTCCCACGAATCTTAGAATCCGGTACTTTTATGTCTGACCCGAGTACGAGTGAAAATTGACCGATAAGATCTTACGACGATATTATATAATTCATAAATTGTACATCATTTTTATAAACATTTAAACAAAGTTTTTTGAATTTTTTAAAGTCTATGTTTTGAATATAATCAGAGTTAAACAGGAAGGCCCAACAGGAAGACATGTAAAAAAAAAGAGGTGCTCAACTGCTTCCATTATTCCGGGCGTTTTGCTTATCCGAAATCAAAAAACCAAACACCATTTTAATCGTGAAACTCGAGGCTCTGCATGCTACCAAAATAAAGTCATAATTCCAAAAAAAACAATTTCGTTTAACGCTTTGGAAAAAAAAAATGCAATATTTCGTACTTTTTTCGGGTCTTTTTGACTGGTAAAAAGAAAACTAACGAAGCAATCTTAATTATTTTGATTCAACTTGTGGTCACGTATGTACTTAAGATCCTGTATAAATTTCAGCAGAATCAATTTAATAGTTTTTGGGATATCACGGCGCAGCAGTTTTTAAACAATCGTGTTTTGAGATAAACGCGTTTTAAAGTTATTGCGTATAATTCGTAATTTTAAAAAATTGTCTCAGCATCAATCCGCTATGCCTGAACTATAGAATACATCTTCCTCTTCATCAAATACGTCACGCAAGGCAGTTTTCTCTTTTCTACACGATCGTCTTAATTGATAAAGATCGATCTTTTTGGTTATGCTTACTCTTTCACATTTCGGTGGCAGTGACGTTCGCTACATGGAAAAACATGTTAGAGCCGGCGGACAATAAATCACGAGATTGGGATGACAGCCAAACTCTGGCGTGTCCAACAGCCCGACGACCCTATCTAAGCACGTTGATCAACAGTCGAAACAGCTCCAACTAGAGAAATTAGGGTAAACTATTTTTTTTCTTCATTAACGTACACTTAAAAAAAAAAAAAAAACAAACAAACGAAAACGAAAAACGTGTTTATTCCAACATATCGATGTCCGTTACGATTCCAACGGTTTATAAACACTCCAGCCACTTTTTAACAACCAAATTTCTGTTTGTAGTTTTTTCTTCTTTTTTTTTTTTTTGATCTCGAAACGAAATTTTACGTCGATGAAAAAGGAAATTATACAATGGCTCAATTTTTCATGACGATGGGGTTATACGATTACAGACGTTTTTTAAAAGATCGACCAATCCTCTATCTTTCTCTTTTCAGGTGTTGCGTCTTGCACACGTTTTTTTTAACTTTTCGAGCATGAAAAAATGTCGCTTCCTCCAAAATGTGGGCCAAACGCATATTCTTATCACGAGTTTTCAATATTTACGAGGACTGGATCGGATTGTATATTGGACTATTGTGAGGAAATGATTACCGGACTGTTTCGTCAGGATCGCTGGGGGATCTAATTAACTCGGGATTACGAAGGGGAGCGACCCGTTGATCGTATCGAGACGTTAAGGTACCACTAGTGGATTGACGAGTCACCGGTATATCTATAATTACTTGAGTCCGAATATTAAAAAAACACAATAAATTTAAGAGTAATAATATTAATCGTAAGGAAATAATTATTCGATAACGTGTTGGTAATTAAAGGTGTTCAATTATAATAATCAAAAAATGAAGTAGTGAAATGGCTATCAACTTGACTCAAGTGGTTTTACCAGACGCCGTTTCATAAACGCTGTTCCCGAAAAAAAAAAAAAAAGCATTACGAACGCCGTTTGTTTAACACGAGTGTACAAGTGTTTAGTGGCTGCGCGTCGATCAGCAAACGCAAAAATTAATCGCTTCGTTCGATAATATCTGCTTTGAACGTTCGGTAGCCTAGATTTTTTTAATGAAACAGATGTTATCGCGATAGTTTTGTTGACCATTTCCGTTGTTTTTTTTTCGTAGTTTTTATCTAATCGTAAAGTATTTAATATTTCCGTTCCAAAGATATCGATCCGGACCTATTTCCCCGAACGTTTCGCGTTAAACGCATTGATTTCATGAATCAATTAACTTCGTATTTACTCGGTAATGTATGCTACATTTTAGCCGACGTAATTCTGAATTGCTGTATTACAGTGTGCAAAAAAAAATCAATATTGTTTCTAATGAGGAAGTTCATACACGTATCGCCTTAACTTGGCCGGAACTCGATGTATCCGGCTGGTCTTAAGGATCATACGTAAAAAAAAAAGAGGAGCGTACCACGTGCTCGTTTGGCTGGTGGAGAAACAACGTTTCCAATGGGGTTGACCCCATATACCGGTCAGGTTGGTATTAACGGACTAAAAGGTGGGGATCTTCGGGAAGCCTTCGAATCACGAGTCTCGCGAGTCTCCTTCATTCATGTACGGTTTACTCGACGGATAACTGTGCGACACGTAAATCCCGAAACGAACACACTCGCGATTCGTCCCTATCAAGAGAAGTGTTTATTCATTCATCGCTGATTTCTCGACAAGTGAAACCGAAATATTTACGGATTCGGGCTCGTATCGAGCATTCGGTTCGTGTGGTTTCCGGTTCTCATCTGTAGATAACCACATCTACAGTTTTTTTTTTTTTTTTTCGACGAGTAAGCTTGCTAGATAAAATTGATCACCATCATTAATTTCGTCAATTCCGTTTGAAGTGTTTACAAGGATAATACCAGGATTGTATAATTTTCGTAAATTTTTTTCAACGCGAAGTACAGCGGTCACATTTTTTTTTTTTGGTTTTTCGAATTACGAAAGTTCGAAATACGATTTTACGTTCGAGAATGTTCGATTGTTTGTAATTTATGAGTTTTTTGTGTAATTAAGGATGGTTATTGTAATCAATGATGAATCGTGTATTTAGTTACGATTTTTTGTAACTCATTATGATTTTTTTAAATTAAAGACGTTTTTTTTTTGGAACTAATGACGGTTTCTGTAATTAATTAAGATTTTTTGGAATTCATGATGATTTTCTGTAATTCGTGATGACTTTATGATACCGATGACCGTTTTTGTAATTAATAATGATTTTTTGTTATTAATGAGGGTGTTTTTCAATGAATGACGTTTTTTTTTTGTAATTCGTGACGATTTTTGTAATTAATAAGGATCTTTCGTAATGAATTACTTTCTTTTTGTAATTAATAAGGATTTTTTCGAATGTCGATAAGTCGAAATATTGTTTATCAGCGACGGTACTTTTGTACTTCTCAAACGTTTTCGAGTGTACATTTTTGTAAATCGTCGTAAACAAATTTGTTTAAGGTATACGATGAGTTCTTAACGTATATAATATGCCCTTGAAACGAGACATAGAATGAAAGAGAGAGAAAGAGAGAGAGAGAGAGAGCTACACGTCCGTAGATCACGTACCAATAAATATTTTAAAGACGACAAGACGCGAAAGAGGCGCGTCGTCGGGGCCACAACGCGCGCGTGGATCCTGCGGGGAAAGTAATTGAAGCGTACGGTCTTTAATCCCGGAAGGCAAATTCTTCCGAGCCATGGAAAATGTTTAAAAGCAGGACTCGTTTTTTTTTTTATCCCCGGAGGTCACCGATCCATCAATTATCGGACGCGTATTAGGACCGTGTCGTAATTTTGGCTGTACCTTCGTTCGCCTCAGGACAAAGAGAAGAAACGTTTCATCGCTTTTGAACACGCCAAGTCATTTTTTTTCGACACTTGACAGAAAGCTTAATTACGGGAGTTACTGATCTCCGATGGCTTTGAAAATTTATCTAACGTTTTTAAAAAAACGTTTTTTTTTGCTCGATCTTTGAAACTGTTTGGAGATTCTTATGGTAATTTAATTTTAAGGGGGTTTTCAAGTGGGTATTGTTTATTAATTTTATTTGAAAAATTAAATTTTATATTTAACTTTAAATTTTAATTTTTAATAACTTTAAATTTTAATTTTTAATAACTTTAACTTTCATTTTTAATGAATAAAAAGAACGGAGAACTCTATGGCTTTTGGAAAACAGTTCCATTGGAATCGACACCACACTCGTCATTTTTGGCACATCTATCCGGAGTGACGAAACGGTCACCCGCCGAGGTGATGTTCATCAATGCCTCTCGTTATTAGGGGTCTTCAAAGTCCAACTTTCAAAGCCTGCCTACTTGCGAAAGTTTCAACACTCTCGATATCGAACAACGAATTTTCGAAATTTATTTCGACACACTCAAACGACCAAAGTATAAAAATTAATTGGGTAATAAAGTGTCGATGGACACGAAGTTCCAACACTATTTTCACTACGAGAATCGTTCTTTTTTTTTGTTTTCTCGATAAACGCGATATTATTTCGACGGTTTAATTACCAACTTAATTATCACGCGAGTTGTTTCGTTATTTTATTCATTTATTTATTTTTTAGATATTTTTTTTTTTTATTTGCGTTTCGCACGCTTTTTTGCGAATTTGGAATCCGCGCACGTTATAATCGCTCGGCTCGTGTCGCAAATTAGAAAGCGGTTGATAATATAAAAATAGTGTGACACCCCAAGTGTCTTATGGGAATTGAAAAGAGAGGGTGTCAATATTTTTCAAATTTGCAATTTTCGATTTGCGTGTGTGAAGTAAGAAAAAAAAAAACGTTTTTAATTTCGCAAATTGTTGAGAAAATAAAAAAATGGGATTGAAAATATCGATGCAATTTGATTACGTAAATTTCGTTGTTTATCTTAATGTAATGTACAATTATGTCATTTCGAAAAGCACATCAGTGATTTTTTTTCTACGGGAGATTAGAATTTTTATTTTTTTTTGAATTTATTATTATTCATTTATTTTCTTTATTATTTATTATTAATCTTTACCATTTATTTATCATTAATTATTAGTAATTTTTTTTTCAATTAAGACTACAATTATGTTTGGATTTTTGTACGATCAATAGGATTTATGCGATCGATTATTTAACCGTTTTGTTTTTTTGCCGCGGCTAAATATTTTATTCACGTTGAATAACTAATATTTCAATTGGGTTAGGAAAAATGATATAATGAATTAATTAAAATATTCATTTCTTTCGTTTCCTCCTTTCAACTATATTTAAAATATTTTCTTTCTTTTAAATTACTCTTAAATATATTACAAATATTTTCTCCCTTTTAAATTCCTTTGAAATATTTTATCGTTCGAAACAGATTTTGATTTTTCCATAGTTATTTGTGTTCATCCGATGGGGCTCGCGCGAGACCTCGTATGAATTTCACAATACTCTATTTTTGTTTTTTTTTTTTTCACTGATTCGTATCAGGGATACACGAAGTCACGAGCCATTATTGAGATACATTTATACACATTGGGTCGTCCGTACCAAGCATGACGCGATACGTATCTACGAGACGTCCGTATTTTTTCGTTTTTGTTTCGAAAACGGAAGTGGATTCCCGAGCTCCGAACCAAGCCATGTATATGTATGTCAATATTTACGCGGTACGTTCACGACTTTCGTCAACGCTTCGAGACCCTCGATACTTCTCGTTGTGTAAACACTCCTCGGGCTTTACATTATGAAGCGTATTCATACGTTTCTTGGATTTGTTTGGATTGAGACAAACTTTTCATCGCGCCAGGATACACAATTTTTCGCTTCGGTCAAACGCGTACAGTTTTTCATTTGTAATTCTTAAAAGTTAACATTAAAATTATAATTGCACGGAAAAACAATAAAAAAATTGTTCACTCGTCACTCGTGCTTCCCAAGTGTGCTGATACGTACACTCACGAAGTACCGTCGCGAAAAATATGGATAGAAAGTTCGCCGCGAAATTTCGCTTCGTCCTTGTCTCCAACCGGTCCTGAATACTTTGCTATTCCGAAAAATTAGTGAGAATACGGTGACGAGAAAAGGATTTTTTTTTTTTAGCGGGTTGAAAAAATTATTTTTTTTTTTTTTATTGAGTAGATAAAAGGATTTTTTTTGGTATTGAGTTGAAAAAAGAATCTTTTTCGGTTTTGTTAAAGGATTTTTTTTTTAGTTGTGTTAAAAAACGGTTTTTTTGAAAAACGGACTTTTTTCGCTTAAGCAAAGAGACTTTTTTAGTTTTATCGAAGAAAGGCTTTTTTGGTTATTTTAAAAAAAAGGCTTGAGTGGTTTTTTTTTTTAGAAAAAAAGGACTTTTTTTGGTTATTCTTCAAAAAACCTTTTTCGTTTTTCTGAAATAACGCTTTTTTTAAAAAACCTTTTTCGTTTTTTTTGAAAAAACGCTTTTTTCGTCGAATTAAAAAAAGTCTTTTTCAATATATTCTCGTCATAATAAAACGGCATATTTATAAACGATGTTTCGGCTAATATCGTTTCGTTCTATCTTGATTATGACAGATCGGAAAGATCGACGACTCGCGTCGACCGAACGATTGATTGCGTAAGCCGGCCGGCGGAAGAATGAGTGGACTGGAAGTGTGAAGAGTGACGATTCCGGACGACTTCGGAAGTTGGAAGATGGAGGAACCGTCGATTCATTCCGGAGGATCGTAAAGACGGAAGTACATACGCGGATCGCGTTAGTATTGGAACCGAGCGATTAGAAGAAATTCACGATGAGGCTTTATGCAGAGATTTCCGTGATGATCGCTGTTCTTTTGTTGCCTTCGGTGCGAACGGCATTCATGGATTCTCTTCGAAGTATTTTCCGCTTGAGTCGGGTAAGTCAACTAATTTTTATACTTCGAGGAATCAACGATTATCTTCCTCATTTTTGACGTAACCTCACAATCTCTTCGAATTCGTTTTTTTTTATCAATGCATACGCAAAAATAACAAAATTTTTGCGAGAAGAGAAAAAGGATAACAAAATGGTTTCGAAAAAAGGAATAACAAAATGGCGGCAAAAAAATAAATAACAAAAGTTTAAAGAAATGGTAAATCTCAAAATTAGCGAAACCTTCACCATTTTTAGAGAAGATTTTTTAATATATATGTATACTTTTGAAGAACTTAAAAAAAAACAAATCTCTGAATTGTTCCTTTTTGCGAAGAAAAACCGCGGCAAATATCGTTGACCCCGAGAGTTCGTCAAAGCCAATAATTTCAATGACGAAAGATGCAACGCGTTCTTTTTTCGTGTCAAGTACAATCGAGCTTCGAAGCGATCGTTGAAAAAAAAAAAAAAAAAAAAAACAGTACAGGGGCGGGATACAGATCCACCCGGGCCCGGGATGTACGAACGTGTGTTCACCAAGTACGTACTCGGTGCCAGCAATCCGAAGTCGTGATCCCGATGATCATCGGAATATCTGCATTGCATTCGAAGCTCGCGGTTCCGGTGAAAGCTCACGTGCACACGTCAATTATAATTGCTCGCTTCGCCAATCCTGAATCCGATTCTCTTTCCTTTTTTTTTTTTTTTATTTTTTGAACTTCCGTTCAATCGGATTCGATCAGCTCGAATGAAATTTTGCGCAAGCTCATTGAAAATATATATACAGGATGTCCCATGGGGGAACGTCATCCGTGAAATGGGGAGTTATATACAGGGTGCGGAAAAAATATGGATACCCCTTAATCTTTTGAAGGCTTTCTTGTGACAATAAATATTCAAGCTCAAGATTCAGAAAGTTTTCAAAGAGGAATCCAATGGTGACGTATATATCGATCTTGAATCTTATGTTCAAGGTCAATTCAAGTTCAACTTTGTTTTTTCAAATGGGAACCTCTATTTTTGTCATTGGCAATCGAAAGAGCGAAGAATTTTACGTTGAAACGTGTACTCGGACCATTGGTCGCGAATGACCCGGAAGGTCATCGTTACCACATTTTCGAACGTGAAATTTATCGATTTTTCGAACGCCGATGCTGAGAAAAATGTTTACCACTTGAAAATGAGGTTCAAAGTCAAATTGGAAATTATCAGTGACATCCTCGATGAATACTATTTATGACCTTAACTCGAAGGACTTTTTTTTTTAACAAACACTCCGAAATTTCAAGGGACTGAAACTTAATTTTTTTCCACCCTGTATGTAAATAGTAACGTTAGAAAAATGGAAGTGGAAGCATGATGTTGAATTCGAATTTTCGACGATTCGGATTTTGAAAAATTGTTTTCATTCTATTAAAAGAAAGAGGAAGATGATGTTATTTTTAATTGAAATTTAATTGAATTTCAAGGCAATTAAAATAATTAATTAAATTAATTAATTGATTTTCAATTTAATTAAATTTATTAACTTCATTAATTAGATTTTTATTTAATTCATTAAAAAAGGAGGATAAATGGTATTTTAACTTGAAGGTTAATTGGATCGTTCGATTATTCGTAAATTCGTTTGCGAAAAGGTGATAACATACTACCGAATATTAATTTCGTCATATCCGTCAGAGCTCGAACGACGTTCGATTTATTACGCAATTTATTTTTTTTTAATCTTTCACGAGCGTTTATCAATGCGAAGAAAATTTCACTCACAAATCTAATAGCTGACACGAAGCACGCGTTAAAAGCTCGAACGTACGTTGCATCGATGTGGCAAACGGGATTTATTTGTTAGTGGCAAACGTGCCGGAACCTCGATGATGTATCGCTGGCGCGTGTCCGATGCAAATTTAAGAAAGCAAAAGTGTCGACGCGCGGCGCATTCAAAATTAAAAAAAAAGTACGTTCGGCCTTAAACGTAGCCTTGACGGTGCGGTTGCGTCGTGAGACCAAACGAGCTAAATTCAAATGTAATTCTCGATCTTTTCTTGCGGTTGAAAATCCTCGAAAAACGATTCGTCAAGATACAATAGATATTTGGGTCTTTTAGAAAAACTGCCAGACGTCTATTTATAAACGACACGGATTGATACTCCAAATTAGAGGTCAAAATTCCGGAATCTCTTCTACCATTGATCGAGCTCAAATTTTTAATAAACCGTCCTTTTAATATTTTTAATGGAAACCCTAAATTAACCTCAAACATCTCAAGAAGTATCAAAAAAACCCAAACAAAGAAAAATTTTTTTTTTTTACGAATTTTTTCTCGCAGACTTCTGAGCTAAGAAAATTAGCCAATGTTTTTTTCTTCAGAATTCTTATTTCGTGATTTACCGGAAATCTGCGATGTATAATTTTCGATAATAATGGAAATATAAAAATTAATTTACAAAAATCACGTTAAAATAATAAAGTTGAAAATTCGATATTTCGAAAACTATCGCGAATGGCTAAAAATACTTTTGGGCGTTTTCTTAGAATATCAAAAGCAAAGTCTGTGCAAAATTTCAGCTCGATCGGAGCAAGGGGGCATTTGGAATCAACATCAGAAATCGAATCAGTATTTTTGCAATTTTTCACAATCAGCTTTTGTAATTTGTCTCGAACGCTGATTCAGGATTTCGGGAGGAAGCTTCGCGTTATTAATTTTAATGACAGATATTTCAACTTAAAAAAAAAAAATATATACATATTTTTTTTTATTGAAGAACGAGTTGGACGAAAATGGTATATTTTATCCGACGATGTTGGACGGCATTCGCAGACAGCCGATGATCTCTTCGCGAGTGCCGTTTCCTTGCGACAAAAAATTAGGCAGGTAGAGTAATCGATTAGTGTCTTTTATCCTTTTTTATCTTAATAATTTATTTTTATATAAAATATATAATTTATTTATTTATATAAATTATATTATTTATTTATTTATTTATATAAATTATATTATTTGTTTATTTTTATAAATGATCAGTTCCTTAATAAACAATCTTTTCCAATTGAAGCCAATATTTTTTCACGAACAGATCACCCTCGCCACCCGAAAACGTGAATCGTCTCAGGCCGGGGGACATCGACATTGTTGGAGGTCTTGGTGATTCCCTAGTTGCTGGAAGCGGTGCCCTCGAGGAATTTGCGATAGGCACTTTCATCGAGGCACGCGGAGTCAGTTGGTGCGCTGGGGGTCAAAGCGATTGGAGAATGTTTCTGACTCTCCCAAATTTCATCAAAGTAAGTACAAAGTAAATGCTCAAAGTCATTGTCTAGTGCGAACGCTGTTTTTTTTTTCTATTTAAGATCTTGTATAAGTTTCAGCAAAATCAATAAACTGATTTTTGAGATATCACTTCAGCAGTTCGATAACAATCGTGTTTTGAGATAAACCCGTTTTAAAGTTATTGCATATAATTTATAATTTAAAAAAAATGGTCTCAGCATCAATCTGCCATGCCTGAATCATAGAATACAAATTCCTCTTCATCAGATACGTCACACAAGGCAGTTTTTTCTTATCTGTTTGAAATCCGGGCTAAACAGGTCTAAACGCATTAGACTTGAAGAAAAGTAGAAGTACCACCTGACATCTTTAACGTCTTTTTGATTTCCCTCGGTTTTCTTCCGCCACGCAGTCACTCGTTCGACTGGGTGAATTAAAAACGTTTTGTGGCTTGACGAACGGGCTATTGCCGGTTCGTTATTAGCTGAAACAACGCGCTGTCACTTTTCACTTCAATTTGACCTCCGCTTCGTAACGCCGAAGTGGCAAAAGTCGTAACGATGATGGAGAAAGCTTCGTCCAAACGGTCATTGGAAAGAAGAAGATTTCTATCACTCGATGCAGTTGAAGATCTATCTACTTGTTTTTGGTTTACTTAAAAATTTGATGAAAGAAATGGCTCCTTTTCGTTCAAGGAATACAACAAAAACCTGACCGGTTATGCAACGGGAACAGGCGAATTTATATCTTCGAAAGCAGGATTGAACGTTGCTTATCCAGTCGCAGCGACCGAGGATGCGCTGCATCAAGCCAAAATTCTCGTCCGTAGGATCAAAAGCGATCCTCGCATGAACCCAAAAAAGCATTGGAAGGTTCGTTTTGAAAAAGAACCAAAATCAAACCCATGCAAATCCAAACGAACAAATCTCAAACCTAAAGAAACCCAAACCGAAACAAACACATTCCCCGTATTTTTGAAAAATGTCGTTCGGCTTTGACGGGTAATGAATTCGCATTGGGTTTTCAATGCGAATTCAACCCAAACCCAATAGATCCCAAACAAACCCAAACTCAAACAAACCGAAATCCAAACCAACTGAAACAATCCCAAAGAAAGCTAAACCCAAACAAACTCATTCTCCAAATTTGAGAAAAATGTCGTTTCGGCTTGATGGGTAATGAATTCGCATTGGATTTTCAGCTGATCACGATATTTTTTGGTGCCAACGATATATGCTCGGCTCAGTGCTACAATCCCAAGTCTTTTTCGGCCACCGCGTACGCTTTTCATCTCCGACGAGCTTTGGATTACTTGCAAGCGACACTTCCTCGAACACTGGTCAACCTGGTACCAGCTATAGGTCGATCCCTCAATCAAAAACCCTTAACTTCTTCACCGGAGATTCCGGGGTCGCTTTATGGACGATGGAACTTTTAATCTCTGTGCATTACAGATGTGACCGTTTCGGTGAGAGTCGCGAGGAGCATGATGTGCGATATATTGCATCCCCTTTATTGCGCCTGCATGCATCGCGGTCAACGACCCGATATTCAAGTCTCCAAAATGGCCAGACTTTATCAAGACGCGGCTGAGGCGCTGGTAGCCTCTGGAAGGTATTTTATTGCATCAGCTTCGTTCGGATTGACTTCCCTAAAAACGTTCAGCGAACTTTTCATTTTCTAGCTTCGAATCCTTACGGAGTTTGTTAAAAAAAGAAAATGACTTGGTAATTGGCATCAAGAATGTCGCAACTAACCACTGATAATCACTATACTAATTATCGTCCGTAAATCAGAAAATTATTATGAGATTGGAGGGAAAGAGCCAGCGAGAGACCACCCAATTGTAAAACTGATTTTTTCCTTGTTTCATAGGTACGACACTACGAAGGACTTTACAGTCGTCTATCAACCGTTCACTAAACTGTTTAACGCTCCGAACTCTGATCCACGACGAGCGCCTTCAATGGACTCCGGCTTGGTTACATACGACTGCTTTCACTTTAGCCAAAGAGGACACGCACTTGGTAAGACACTGCTGATTATTATCTTGTTAATTATTAATTTTACAGTGGTCAATTATATCAATAATTATTAAGATCGATTATTTCATCGATTAATTGTATTGTCAATTATCAATATCAATTATATTATCAATCAATTATCGATTATATTGTCAATTATGAATCATCGATTACATTATCAATTATTTTTGAATATTATTATTCCACTTGATTTTAATATGAATGATATCAAACGCATTTCGATACAATTTTTCAAAAATTACGTAATAACAATTTTTGAAATTCCTATTAATTCATTTACATAATAATTTCTTAATATTGTTGTTGCAAATGATGAGATATCGTTTTGCAAAATATACCAATTCATTTAAACGATTATTACACGAATTAATATTGAATATCAATCGATTTAATTAATCATTGATATTATTTTAATAAATAAACGTATTATTGATTTTTGACAATGCAAATAAATAATGATTAGAATATGATTATTTAATCATTATTAGTTTATTGATAATCTCGGAATTGTTATTAATATTGAGGAAGCTTTAATTCAATGCCCAAACAAAAAAAAACCCAAACAAATTTTCATTCGATTATTCTTACAATTATTAATTCATATAAATTAATTCTATTTGAGAATTGTGACCAGTTCGAATCGTGGCTCCGAATACGTGACTGTCGAGAGGGCTGCCTGCTCGCAGGCGCTTTTTTCGGTGGATCTTCAGTCGGTAATTCAGTGACCAGTTGGTAATTCAGATACCGCTTTCCGGATATCTTCGGATTGACAATTTTTGTTTACGCTAATAAATTTCAAGATACGTAGAATAACTGGCACCGGACGGAATCTCGATCAATCGATAATCATAATAATGTTCGATATTAACCAATTTGCATAAAAGCGGAAAATAATCCGCGATATTCAACTGAATAATCCGCGCTCGGATGCAAATGGGTTAATCTTTCCGTTCCGGGCTCCGGACTGGACCGAGTTCCGCATAAAAGACGCGGGCAACGGACAATTAAAAAAGTTAAATGCGCAACAATGAAAGGTCGATCAGCAATTCAAATTGCGAGACGGCAAATGTCATTTGATATTTCAAAGTCTATTTTCGTTTTCATTGATGTCACCAATGAAAACAGATGATGAAGCGCAGCCGATCATTGATTATTCACGAGGACATTAAGATCTGTCGTTAAAACGACAGATCTTAATAATCAATGATCGGCTGCGTCTTCGTGAATAATAAGTGTCGTTGCCCGTGAAACTAAAAACGGAAAAAGTCAACTTAATCGAACGATTTTTCAGTCCGACATCCGATAGATTTTACGTCGTGTGATTCACTGTGTGGTTTGAGCATGATACATGTTTCAATAATGTCATTGGTCTTTACCTTATTTACATAGCGATCTTGACCTGTACGACCTCAGCGACGACCGGGATTTGGATGAACATTAACAACGTTAAATTGCATTGGTTTAACGACGTTGACCTTTACGAACTTATTCGAACAATCGTGACCTTTGCGACCTCAGTTGAGAACGACCTTGACCTGTACGACCTCAATCGCAAGACTCTGACCTTAACGACCTTTGTTGAAGGACTTCGACCTTCACTATCTTAGTCGAGCGACCTTGATATGTACGACCTCGGTTGAACGACCTTGTTCGAACGAGGTTGACCTTTACGACCCTCTTCGAACGATCTTGGCTGAACGACCTCGGCTTGTAAGACCTTATTTGAATGACCTTGACCTGTACGACCTTCCTTCGACGACCTCACTTCGATGACCTTGACCTGTGTGACCTTAGTTTTAATGACCTTGACCTCGACCTGTGTGACCTTAGTTTTAATGACCTTGACCTCCACGACCTTAGTTCAATGACCTTGACCTGCACGACCTTAGGCCAATGACCTTTACCCGTACGACCTTAATCGTTGCAAACCGCACGAAATTTCGTTTTTTATTCGTTTGGAAATCAAAAAATGTTTTTTTTTTCTGAAAAAAATAAGCGAGGCGCCTTGTGACCAAATACCAGCTTGTAGCAAACCCAAATGGAACACCCAGTTATTAATATTTCAGCATTGTTATATAATCGGACGATTATTTTCGTAATTTATATTGGAATGTGAATTTCCGAAGGTGCCAATCTACTGTGGAACAACATGTTCGAGCCCGTTGGCAACAAAACGGAAGCTGGCCTACCGGAAGTATTGGAGCGAGTATTGTGCCCGAGGGACGCATCTCCCTACATATTCACGAATGAAAATTCGCGGAATTTTCGAGAGACCGGAAATCAAGAAGGAATTGCTCCGAGATAACGATGGATGAAAGTTATTCCGAGAATGTTGGATCTAGATATTGTTCCCGTCGTAACAGAAGTTTCACGTTGTTAAGTGCGCTCGGACATAACCTCGAAACTTTAAAATTGAATATTCATTATTTATTTTGGAAAAATGATTGTCGATACTCGATTACGTAACACAATCGTTAAGGACGTGGAAAAAATGCGTCACGTGATCACAACTTCCGCTTTCGTGATTTCTACGATTCATGATGACCGATTTTTTTTTTTTCATAACTTGAGGGATCGTCTCGGTGTGGAATTTTCAATAAATTCCTTTTTTTTTAACGTCGCAATTCAACAATTTATTTAATTATTATATAATAAATAAATGAACGTAAAAAATCATTTTTTGTTCAAATCAAATACGAATGTATTTATTTATAAAAATAAAACTAGGCCGATTAGCTTGATACATCATTGAAAAAAAAAAAAACATCGCGAAAATCAGTAATTTTTTGAAGGGTCACACCGAGACGATTCCTTAACCGCCGATAATGACGATCGTGACGACGCGTGATCACGTGACTGGATTGTGTTCAATGAAACAACCTCAGGGCTAGAACATAGTGTAATAGTATAAAACTAAGCGTACTTTGTGTCGTCATATAGAGTCGTTAAATACACCAGATTTTTAATGCTCCGCGGATATTAATGCATCTTTTATGTGTAATCTCTGAGAAGCCAATAAATCGCGTCGAATCACGGCGCACGAGCCTCTTAATAAACATTCGACGCAATAGACGCACGAAGAATGTTCCAGCAATTTACAATTTACGAATCGATTTTTGTAGGGAAAAAATAAGTGTTGGGTTAATATCGTCCGTGAACGCATCCGGCATTTGCACAAATTCTTTTACGATGCCTCGCGGTAAATAATTGTTCTGGAATTCTCTTGAGAATTCACACGAAGAATTCTTACGCGAACGACAGATTTTCACGTTTTTTTTTTTAATAAAATAAAAAGCCAATCATTTCTATCAAAGAGAAATTGAAATAAAAAGCCAATAATTTTTATTGAAAAGAAATTGAAACAAAAAGCCAATAATCTCCATTAAAGAGAAATTGAAATAAAAAACCAAGAATTTCCATCACAGAGAAATTGAAATAAAAAGCCAATAATTTCCATCATAGAGAAATTGAAATAAAAAGCCAATAATTTCCATCACAAAGAAATTGCAATAAAAAGCCAATAATTTCCATCATAGAGAAATTGAAATAAAAAGCCAATTTCCATCATAGAGAAATTGAAATAAAAAGCCAATAATTTCCATCACAGTGAAATTGAAAAAGCCAATAATTTCCATCAAAGAGAAATTGAAATAAAAAGCCAATTTCTATTATACGAAATAGCATACCATCAAATCGTAACGACGGAGCCTTCAATATTGTTTTCCATGTTCGTAGTAGATTATTAATCAATTGTGACGTGGGATTAGTACAGTGACGTTTAATGAGGTTTAAGCTCGGCCTCGGTGGTTGCGCAACGCGAGTACGCAACTCGTTAATGACTGAAAGTTCACTTAACGAGATTCGATCTTTTCCGTTGTTATCGGGGAGACCATGAACGTTGAGTTTGAAAAAAAAAAAAAAAAAAAAACATATCGGAATTCGCGGGCGTATTTAAGGGTCTAATGGGACTTTTTTTGGGCATCGAAGTTCTCACGGGATATTAGACGTTAAAGAATTATATCAACGAGGCTTGACGACGTTAAAACGGTTCACACGTTGTCTCGTCGAGACGTCGATTCTCCGTTTATTTTTCTTCTCCTTTTCTCCCCTCCACCAACCAACCGGACTCAATTGGCGCAAGTGTCGGTTGAATTGTCGATTAATTTTATTCCCGCTCGTGCTCATCCTCAAAACGGAGTTTCTTCTTCTCCGAACAATTAGCAACGCTTCTTCGCTTCGTTCGCGTTTTTTTTTTTCTACATTTCTTTTTCTTTTGACTTTTTTTCAAATTTGTTCATTCGCAAATTCAAGGTTATCAACGTTCGTGCAACGAGTCGTTCGGAGCGTTGATTCGACACGAGTCAATTAACTGGGACGAATGGCGAAACTTTTCGAATTTTTTTTTTTTTTTGAAGCCCGAAAATCCTTGAGACGATTACGTTCGTTTGATGGAACATCGAGAGGGAGAGAACGAAGTCGAAAAGTAAATCGAGTTACGAAAAATGGGATTTCCCATTTGGCACTGATATGAAAAGCGTTAAAAATATTGATGGCTCGATATTTGTTCATCCACGAATTTAACGCGATGTTTCTCTCGATCCTTTTTTACCCAAAAAAAAAAAACGAAGTAAAAATCAAAATTTCTTAATAATCCTAATTCAGCCGGATGCTACAGCACCAAACGCTGTTAAAAACTACTTTAAAGATAAACGCGTTCAAAGACGTTTTCGTAAAGGAAAAAAAAAAGAAACCACGAAAATATGAATTTACGGTTGATCAGCGATGCTTGCACCATTTTCAAACAACGTTCATAAATAAACTTACTTTCGAAAAACGTAAAAAAAAACAACAAAAAAAAAACAAAACTCGATTCTTAAAAATTTCAAAGTAGAATCCTGCTTGAAATTCGCAATTAACTTGGCAAGGTCTCTTACATTTATCTGGTAATCATGACCTTTCCGTCGCTCGATAAAAGTTCATATTTTCGGGATTTTTTTTTTTTTTTTCTTCGAATCGTTATCTTCTCTTCTTCTGACTTGTTAATCAAAAAGGAGCAGTAATAATTATTTCAATACTTATTTTCGTACTTTGAAAAGTCATATATCAAGCCCTGATTGAGTAAAAATTGAAATCAACGGGATTAGCGATAAGGCCATTGATCGAAACAACAATCGGTTCAATAAAACGCGATTAATCGTTGCGTTACGAAAATACGATGAAATTCACCAATGTGGTGATGGATGGGCGATCGTAGCGGGGCTCGGGCGATCGTCGTAGTTAAGCAGTGTCGGAAGAGGCTGATGCTTGGATCGGTGACCGCTCAGCCGTGCTCCGGCTGGCGCATCGACCAGTGATCGGGAGGTCGATTTTTTTTGAGGCCTCGGTGTTGTACATACTTCAACGAAAAGTCTGTGTACCAAGGAATCGGAAGAATTATAGGGTCGTTTATACCGGTGCACCGGTTTTTCACAGTTTCCACGTGCCCTTGGCAAACGCGTTACATTTTAGCGTAAATCAGCCGTGACCGCAATGAGAGTTAGGTTCTCACGGGCTCTTCAATAGGAAAGAAATATGGCGGAACATGGAAGAAACGCGGTGGAATAATAAAATAGGGAGGGAACAGGTAAATATCGAATTTTGAAGAATTCAATTATTGAATAATTGAAGATGAAAGGGAACATGTAAAAAGCGCGTTACCGTAAGGGAAGAAATGAATTTTGAAAAAATACTCGCGTACGAAATTCGCGTTATCGCGTCGCGGTAAGCAAAACGTGCGTAAGATTACAAAATTTTTATCGATCGTTGCATCACCGTTGCGAACACGGTTGGCAATTAATTGCGGCTTCGAACGGAGAATTGAAGCGAGAAAGGCGAGAGCGTGTCTCGGTCGCGATTCTCGACCAAAGCCGCTCATTTGAAAAGTCAAATATCAATATGGATTTCCAGCTATTATCGCGAGAATAATTATATCGATGGACGAGAACGCGACGCACCGTTTTATGGTCGCCCGTGGACACACACGTGATTCCAGCCCCCCCCCCCCCCCTCCTTATTAATCTGAATCGTTTTAACAAAGACAAACGTGAGCAATCGCGTTCCGGCTAATTAGCAAAAAATACCCATCCAAATTTCATTAAAAACGCTTAAGGAAATTAATTGAACGAGAACGTAATTGCGCGACCCGATAAGCTCGGTCTTGGAAGCTGGATCATGAAAAAGTGGTTGGGTTTTTCTTTTTGCGCGCGTGTGTGTGCGTGCGTGTGTTTTTTTTTAATTCGGTTTTTCATTTTGCGCATGCGCATTGGCATTTGCACAAAACTCGACGAAGATCACTCAATTACAGTTTTTTCAAGTTATCTGTCACGATACAGTTTATACTTTATTACTTACGAGCCTGAATATCGTTCGAAGGAAAGAAACATTTTTTTTTTTTTATATCACTTTTTTAATCGAATCTGCGATATTCGTATATTTATATGTTTGTATAATCGATGTGTAAACAATTATGTATTTTCGATATCTTTGTTATTAATAAAAATATCGTTTTTTTTTATTAGCAATGAAAATGAGAATTTTTATCGTTCGTAATTATAAAAATAATAATTTAAAATATTTATTTAGAATAAATTGGCAATATAGGATTTTTTAAGAAAGTGATGTTTTATATATTTTTTAAAATTAAATATCGTCATTAAATGATGTCGTCATTTAATTTATTTAAATCAATTATTGCATTCAATAATAATTTTTATTTCGCAAAGTGAAACGAAACTTTTTACAAAGCGTTTTGTATCGAAAACATCCGGAAGGGAAATAAAACGATGTATTTAAAAATGTTAAGAACAAATAAAGAATTCAAAGAATTATTGAAGTTGCTTTTCGTTGACATTTGAATCAAGTGGTTTCGGTGCACCTCGTGTACACGAAGCGCATAATTGATCCATCGGGCTAAAAGAGCTCGCCTGTTCTATTACCTTTTGTCGTTGCGTCCATACGAGACTGTATTCCGTTTGCCACTGCATGACTCACCTAAAAATAGAAGAAGCCTTCAATTAACTTCTCAATTTTCGACGTCGTGTCTGCGATTGAACTGGAGCACGGATGAGTATGAAATTCGAGGCGATCAAACGAGGACGAGTTACGATCGACCTATTTAAATAAATAAATAAATAAATAAATAGATAATTAATTAAATTTCTCAAAATTAATTTTAACTAATTTTCACTGCGGTACGGACTTTCACTCACTTGGAAAAACTTAAAAAAAGATTCTATATAAATAATTCGGAAAATAATAAAAATGTAGAAATAAAAAATACAAAAATTCAACAAAAATAAAATTTAATGAAATAAAAATCGTAGTAAAATTTTATTTGTGTTTGGGTTCGTTTGGGTTGCGATCAGTTGCGAATTTGACAACGCGATCGATATCTTTTTATTTTTCTTTCATTGAAAGACACGACAATTTTTTCATTTCTGATTTTTCAACGCTTCGCTGTTGCATCGAACAAATTTTCAACGATTTTATTATCGGATCGAAAATAAATAGGAATTAGGATGACGTTCGATAACGATTTCTTAATTCAGCGTCCGTTTATTTGACGAACGATGCACATTCTACTCGAGGCCGAGTTTCTTTTTTTTTCTTTTTTTTTTTTTCGTGATAGGATATCGTCGTAATTGTGAGATAACCGCAGAGGCCACGAATGCTCGAAACAAAGACAAGGAAAAAAGTCGACTTTTAACATTCGGAAGTAATCAGCTTCGTTATCGGATCAGATAAGTACTTTTCGAAACTTATTCGACAAGACTGAAATATCAACCGGAATAAAACGAAAGTTTTTTTTTTTTAATGGTGCAACGAGGGCAAGTTGAATTTATACGAGAGACGATCGTTTCGCTCTTGAGAAAAGCTCTTCTTTAAATTAAATGTTGTCGAGATCAAATTCGCTCAAATTTCAAAGAAAATTAAATTTCAACGTAAACGAAAATAAATTCTTTGAAATTGCTTCAATTTCAAAGAAAAATCCAAATTTCAACGTCATCGAAAATAAATTCTATGAAATTACTTAAAATTACAAAAAATAGTATTTCAACGTCGAATTGCCGAAAAAATCGACATTTTTCATTGCAAGACGAGAAATTATTTCCCACTCTTCGCAATCGATATAAAATCAATTTGGACAACAATAGAAACACGGAAAAATAACGATTGAAAAATAATCGTTGCGTTAAAACTGCAATCTTAAACTTGTCGTTATTGCGACTTGATCGTCATTGCGAGCCTGGAAGTGAACAGAGATGGGAAAGGGAAGTTTCGACGCCGACCTTCGATCGAAGATCGACAGGTGCAGCGTTGCAATTGCAAAACGAAAAAATAAAATTAAATTAAAAAAAAAATAAAATTTAAAAAGGCTGCCTACCGGCTGACATTGAAAATACGATAAAAACACGTTTCGATGGGGGAAGGGTGCAATCGGTTATCGAACCGTACAATACACACCCGAACAGTTTATTCTCGAGAGGTAACGTGTCTGCGAAAATAATTATGAGTATAATAATGGGTCTGGGCGGGACACACCCAACGACGCAAACGAAACGAAACCCTTTGGGGTTCGGACGTGTACAAACGTATCGATCGATACACCTGTTCCAACCAAAACGTTTCTTTTTTTCATGTTTTTCTTTATTTTTACATTTAAAAAATTTATTTCTCAATTTTTCTCAATTTTTATATTTTCTTTTAAATTTTACTTTTTACAGTTTTTAGATTTCTTTTTCTTAATTTTTACATTAAAAAAATTTATTTCTTAATTTTTCTCAATTTTTATATCTTTTTTTAAATTTTACTTTTTACAGTTTTTACATTTCTTTTTCTTAATTTTTACATTTGAAAAATTTATTCTTAATTTTTCTTAATTTTTACATTTAAAAAATTTACTCTTAATTTTTCTCAATTTTTATATTTTTTTTTAATTTCACTTTTTACAGTTTTTACATTTCTTTTTCTTCATTTTTACATTTGAAAAATTTATTCTTAATTTTTCTCAATTTTCACACTTTTTTTTTCTTCATTTTTACACATTCTCGAATTTTCACATTTTTTCTTAATCTTTCATATGTATATTTTTGTCATATTTTTCCATTTTGACTGGCGCCAGAATTCTCTCCGTCTATTTGTGGGTCATATTTGTCTCTTATCTCTGATACGTGCTTGCTTCGTTATTTCACGGACTTGGGATGAAAAAAGAAAAATTGAAAGAAAAAGAAAAGAATGACTTCCACGTGGGAACGATCGTACAATTCTACCCCGTAATCGGTTCGACGATAACAACGACGGGATAAAAATAAACATGCAGTTTCATCGCAGTACAAAAATAGCTCGATGGACTCTTCGAAAATTATTAGTCCCGCGTACCGGAAGATCCTTTTATCTCCTTTATAATCCCCTTTTCCGCGGTCTCCGTCGTTCAACGATAAATCGCTTTTTCCATAATGCATGGTCGAGAAAATAAAAATACAAAATAAAAAAAAAAGCAGAACTGATTTCTATTTATGGAACAAGGTGAACGATAATTTGGGTATTTGTATGGATTATACGGTATCGTTGATCGCACACGTGGGACGTTAGTTCGGAATCGTATGTTACGGAAAGTTTAATATGAGACGTTACAGTTCGATTTGAAACAGTCTTATATTGAGTATAAGCTGCGTCACTCTCAAATTTATATATATATTTGTTTATATTTTTCAAATAACTTTTAATACGTTTAAACATTTTTTAACATTGTTCATTAAAAAAAAAATTATTTTCTAATATTAAAAAAGTTATTATCTGATATTTACAAAATTACCTATTATATTTTATTTATATTTCGAATTTTTTTAATATTGAAAAAAAAATTATGTTTGTATGTTTTTAAATTTGTATATATTTTGTTGCGAAGGACAAATGTTTTACAATTTATTTCATTCGTGTACATCACGAAATTACGAATTAGCAAAGATTTTCATTGTTTCGCGCTTGAAAAAAAAAAAAAAAAAAAAAAAAAAAAAAAAAAAAAAAAAATAGCAAATCGCACTCCGGATTGTAACCCCTTGAAACTTGATTTTACGAAAACGCTGAAACGTTGCACTCGCAATTTTCAACTAAAAGACCGAATACGAATTCCCATGGATGGAGGTTTAAAAATAAATGACGAATTTTTGACGCGTCCTCTATTTGAGCCCTTTGAAAAAGGGAATTCCGAAAAATTGTTTCTGAAATAACGAATTAAGTCGTAGTATCAACGTGCCCTTGAAATTTCACGTTTCTACTTTCAGCGGTTTAGCCTGGACGTTGATCAGTCCGTCGGTTAATCAGGACTTTGCCATTTTGTATATAGAGATAGTTATAACAAATGCTAAAAATATAGTACTGCTTTGAAGTTGTTTTCCAGAAGGAAATTTAAGTACTTAATTCATGATTGGATAATGGTTCATAATTGTGTCGAAGTAAATGTTCTACGTCAAATTTGTATTACGATTATTACGATTTTACCTTAATAAACTATAGCAAATTTGATTTTCTCGTTCACTTTTATTTATGAAACAATTTAATGAAATTACTCGTGAAATAATTCACGAATTTCATGAAATTATTATCATAAAATAACTCATGAATTATTACATGAAATTCCGGAATTATTTCATGAAATTACTCATTGAAGAATGAATAATTTTTATGAAATAATTTCATTGAATTACTCATGAATTATTTCATGAAATTCAGAAATAATTCCATGAAATAACTCATGAAATAATTCATGAATTTCCTCAAATAATTTCATGAAAATTGAGCTTTAATCCTTATCAGGAAAAGGAAAAGGAAAATGACAAAGAAAAAACGCATCACGTCATAAATTCATTATCAAATGTATTATTTTTTTTTCTGTTTATTTATTTTCAATATTTGACATATAAATTGATAAATGAAATCGATGAACAAATAAATAAAATGATCCTCGTGAAATTACGTAGTTGATCCGAATATATTTCGGATAGATGATGTAATTTCGTCAATGATTAGACGTCTAATACTGGCACCCTTGACTAGCAGCTTAACCTAAAGGGTTCATCGATTATTCGTGAATAAATCGGATGAAGATGGGTGATCGTAGGTTCCGGCAATAACGGAAATGACGAGATTTCATCCCGATGAATTCTCCGTTAACACGAATTGTCGCGGAAATATTGGAAAGCGCGTTGAAGGAGGGAGTTACGACGGAAGAAGCGTTGCAACATGGCTCCGTTGACATCCACGTGGTATCGTCAGAGTTTTCTTCCTAGCGATTCCCCATTCTTATCAGCGATCGATTTCCGGAAGTGGAGAATTTCCAGGGTTTGTTTGGGTTGGAAGGTCAGTCCAGATTTGATGGCGCTGAAGACACGTGATATGTTTCGTCCATCCCGGACGAAACACCAATTTCCCAGCAGTTTTGTGATTATTTCGATTCTATCATTTCACGAAAGATCGATTTTTCCTTTCCGCCGTTTTCGTAAACGTTCTTCTCGTTAAATTCGCACTCGATGTAAATCGGATACGTGAATAAAAGAAGAAGGAACGCGCGTGCCGTGTTTAACGAAACACGTAAAAGCACGATTAATGTTTGGTTGATCGACTACTCGTTGATGGGGTTTCATCGTTAATGACAGTCTTATCACTTCCGGCCCCATTGGAGTATCCCGCGATGTCCGTAGCCCGTTGCACCGAAGGAACCATTCGTGTTCTTCGAGCTGTTGCTGCCGGAGCTTGAAACGCTTTCCGATCGTTTTATCGATTTTCTCGTTGGATCCAACAGGCGATCCAACACCTGACGGATCGTGCTGTGTTTACGGTTAAACGGATTCGTGTACATCCTGAATGTTTTTATTCTTCTCCTGCTTCTTAACGTCGAATCAACGAACTTCCGTTTTCCTTCGTAAAGAATCGACGAACTTCTGCTTTTTTCAACTTGGAAAATTCTCCGCGAATTTCCTTTTTCCTTTTCACGACGAGAAACGTTTTTTTTTTTTCTGTTTCTTCTTTTTTCTCTTTTCTTTCGATCTCGTTCTACCTCACTCGCGAATTCACAGTCCGGTTGAAAACTTGCTCGGTTTTGGTCTCGGAGGAAATATTCCTCGTGAAGAGTATTTACTCCGACGGTTCGTCTCGCGTCCGATTCGCGTGAGCTTCGAGTCTCGATTGTTCGACTCGTCGCGACGAGTCCAGGCTTTTAAGGCCCCTTCGACTCCTCCGCCCCCGCCGTTGGTTCCACCGACCTTCGCTCGTCGTCGGCCCGTCTCGAGCGATCCTCGTCGACGCAGCTTCACGCGTTGACGTTTTACGTCGGGAATTCACCTGCGCCGCTACGACCATCTCTTCACTCGTAATACGCGTTGGATGGGATCACTGACGCAATACGATCGAACGTCAATTTTGTGTGCGCATTGTTTACGTGGGAATGAACAAATCGTGACGCCGGCTTCAGAAAACTAGCCGGAGGGAAGATGGCGGCCGAGGGGGGAATTGGATAGACGTTTCATTTGCGGAAAACGGTTGGACACGCGTTCGTAGTTTTATAATCGTTCGATTTTACCACTCGATGATAAGACGTTCTCTCGCGATCTTTCCCAACAGTTTTATTCGATCCGATAATTTCTCGATCCAACTGGTATTCGTTCGCAATCACGAACGGAGAAAACTCGCGTTTGATTGACTACCCTTTGACACGATCGCTAATTTCTTTTTTTTTTTTTTTTTTTTTTTTTTTTTTTTTTTTTTTTTTTTTTTTTTTTTTTTTTTTTTTTTTTTTTTTTTTTTTTTTTTTTTTTTTTTTACACATTTTTCTCTCTCGAGATTTATAGAGTAAGAATAGAGGAAAAGAAAGCTGTTGATTAAAATAAAGAAAGAGGGACGAAAAATGTAACAATTTTGTAAAATGTTAATAAATGTGCAAATAAAACTTCGTACTAGTGTATATTAGTATTAATTATTGTTGGTTGATAATTAGTAGTCGTGAATACTTTTTTTAATTTTTTTTTTTTTGATTATTTTTATTACTATTATTATTATTATTATTATTAATGTTGAAAAATATTGAAAAGTAAAAAGCGTAAAAATCTATGCAAAGTACAGTCTATACTACTACTTTTACTACTATTAATTGTTATTAGTTCATCGTAAATAATTATGTTTTATTTATTTTTTATTCGTGATTCTTATTAATAATAATGTTAAATAATTAATCGCAAATAATCATTTTTTATTAATTTTATTTGTAATTTTTTTAAATTCATAACAATATTATTTACAATAGTTTCATTTTTAAAGGTTTATCGAAATTATTTGCGATTTTCTACACATCAGCTGTAGACTCTAAGAAATCATAATTTTTTTGCACTTGTGAGAATTTGTCCCCTTAATAAACTATGGGCTCCGTGAAATTATTTGATTTTTTGCAAAAAGCATTTTTTTTCTTTTATATCGCCCGGAGATTTTTTATTCCTCGCGATTTTCATTAGCAAGGGAAAAACTTTGAAACCAAAAAATCATATTCGAGATTTCATCGGCTCGTTGCAACAGGAACGATGAAAGAAGTGAGAGAAGAAAAATTGGCAAACGTTATTGATGAACGCCGTGAATAATCGCCAGCAAACAACAATTACGTGGCTGGTTCGTTCGACGTGCCTTTTTATGTACTTAGAGAGGATGTTCCCTCCTCGAAATGATCATTACGTAGGAGCGTGACGCGTTTCGGAGTAACTACGACACGAGCCAAATAGAATTGTTATTCGGTTTCGTTTCTCAATCGACGACAACAAAATTGTGACGTCGAAATGGAGATTGTTGGGGTGCAAAGACAATTATTTTCTACTTTTTAATTTCAATTGTTTTCGTTTTATTCGAGAAATTATATTTCTCTATCAAACGTTCGAACTTAACAGTTTTTTAAAATCCATTTCATTCTTCAATTATTTTTTTTGCAACAATAAAAATAAGAAAATAAAAAAAAAAAGAAAATTGCTTTGCTACGATGTCAATTCGAAGGTTAAAAAAAGAAATAATAAAATAAAAATCGAGTGAATTTCTTCCATTAAAAAAATTAAAGTAAAAAAACATTTTTTTAAATTCATTTTATTTTCGATCTATCATTTTTCGTAACAATAATAAAAAAAGAAAATAAAGGCAGCCTCGTTTACTGCGTTTTACGACATTTTGTGAATGAATCAATGAAAAATGATAATTCTTCAGATTTCAACGCAAAAATGTCTACCCTTTTGGGTAAAAACCACGCGATGCCCAAAAAATCCACTTTTGCGTGGAAAATCCGTTCGAGCGAGCTAAAAGTGAAGATTTTCCATGTTTTTCGTTAGTTCCCAAAATTGTTAAGGTTTTTCATAGAAAACTGCGTGAAAATGCAACTTTCGTACAAAAAATCGTTCGAATAATCGAAAAGCGACGATTTCGAGTTTTTTTGCGATTCTTAAAGTCTGAATCAACGAAAACTCTTTTCCCGCACAATTCTCGAGTGAAATGGACGCGATTTCCGTGAAACTAAAACTTCCGTACGAAAAAAAAACCGCTGAAACGAACTGAACCCGAAAATTTCGAGGGTTTCTTGACTTTCAACTTTTTGTTTCTTCATTTTTTATATTTATTAGGATCGGAAATCATGTATGTTCATTTAAATTTACAAATAGTCAGACAGCAATTGAAAAAAAATCTGATTTCTGTCGTTTTGTTTTGAAGATCATAAAAATGAACGATATTCAACCCAAACTAAATCCGTTAAGAAATAATATTCGTTTTAATGAATCAACAATAAAACGAATCGACGACCGTGAATTAACGATCGAAAAAAAAAAAAAAAAAATAACCAAATCATCCGGGTTTCGAGAAATCGTGAAACAAAGATTTCCAACGCGTGGCAAAAGTCACGTAACGATGTTAGACGTTTTTACGAACGAGTCGAGATTGATGAACGGATTCGAAGCTCACGCGGGGATTCCCTAGATGAAGTTCATTGCCGATTGGCAAAGGGGCGCAAGTTGATGGGAGGCGCGTCAATGATCCGAGCAAAATGACAGGTTGACGGTAAAACGTTGGCTGCTACATGAGGTTGCATGAATTAACGAGGCTTACGTAGCCGTCTCGTACGTCAGATGTGACCCCAGCCTTTTTTCTTTTTTGATTATTTGATTCAGCCAAAGGTAAATACATGGATGAAAGTCCGTGGTTGATTATTCGGTCCGTTCCGATCGTAAATTTACGCCGGTTCATACCTATCCATCATCGTACCAATTTTCAAGGATACGATATTAATATTCACCGTTTCTACGAATCATTTTTGATCGAATTCGCCTCGTAAGGAAAGCTGGATCTTCCGGGGATTGTCTCGAATGACGGAATGTTATTTTGGCAAGGTCATTCGCTTCAATGTGACACCACGGATTTCTACGAAAACGCGAGATGTATGAGTGTATATTAATACACATACCTTGACCTTACTAATCAATATAAATTTACTTTATATTATGAAAATATAAATTACATTTTTAATATAATTACTTTGTTATCAATTATTATAAATATTCGTGCCCTTTATTATTAATATATATATATATATACGAATATTTATAATAATTTATAAAAAGTAATTATATTTAAAATGTAATTTAAAATTTGTAATTATATGTTTTAAATAAACAAATTATTGCAGCCTTTAATGTGAGAAATCCGACGTTAATCTTTTTTTTTTCTCATTTTTTGATATCATTTTAATTTTAATTTTTGTATTTTTTTTTTTTATCGATGGATAAAAATTCCCGAAAAAGTTTTTTTAAGTATTGAAAAATGAAGAAACGTGTACGGTTTATTTCGAACCCGAATCACAGCAAATTTCGATACATTTTTCGACAACGAACAAAAAAATTGTTTTCTCACAGGGCGTTATTTTTTAAATTTAAATACTCGTGGAAATATTTATAGAAATATTTGATGATGTCGGATGCCATTAACACGGTGGCATTATACGTATAATCGATGCCATTAACACGAATTTCCATTTTGGTCGATCAAATGGAAAAAAAAAAAAAAAAAAGTTAAATTTCACCGTTTTCCAAACTGGAAAGTGGTAGCCTCGGTTGAGTACTTTTGTATCTAAAATCACCTTTATAAGAGGCAGAGTCATCGCGGCGAATTTTACGTGCGATAACCGAGCGCTGCGTGTGATCGGTGCAAATCTGGGCGACCTTGAGGATACAACGCCCTCGGTGATTCTCCGACAACCGGTACGATCCTTTTCCTTTTTTTTTTTTTTTTTTTTTTTTTTTTTTTTTTTTTTTTTTTTTTTTTTTTCAAGGATCGCGCATTGCAGGGTTACTCTACCGAGAGGAGAATCGTGGAATTTGAACCGTGGAGCGTCGAACGAACGTTATCGAATCCTGCGCCTTCGATCGTTTCATTTTATTTCGTTTTTTTTTTTTTTTTCACCGATTTAAACTTGCGTTTACGCGCTGCGATTCAAAGAGATATTTTTATTCACAGTATTTACTTAATTTTATTTTATTCATTTAATCTAATTTTATTTATTTTATTTATTTATTTTATTTATTTTATTTTATTTATTTTATTTATTTTATTTATTTTATTTATTTTATTTA
>JAPYZI010007037.1:0-11936 GCA_030523105.1 Ophioninae sp. A BG-2022a
AAAAAAAATAAAAAAAAAAAAAAAAAAAAAAAAAAAAAAAAAAAAAAAAAAAAAAAAAAAAAAAAAAAAAAAAAAAAAAAAAAAAAAAAAAAAAAAAATGCGACGAATAAAAATGGACTTAAGCACGTAGGAAAAAGAAAGGTACTTAAAGCCCATTCTTCTCACTTTTGATGCCCTCTAATCGGAATCGTAATTCGTCAGGACGAATTTTTTGATACGAGGAGGGGGGGAGATCTTAAAATAGTTAAAAAATTATTTACTTGTAAATAAATAAAACATAAGCTGCAAAACAGGTTTACTCGAAGAATATTTATTTTTCACAAGGATATTTCATTTATGGGGAGAAAGGAATAATTAATGACTTATGGAAAAGTTTTTTGTACTTTTCTTCGGAATTTCTTTCCTCTCGCCAAATTTCCAATTCAAATGTACTTTGGCTAGTTCGAGTGTTTTTTTTTTTGCTATTATTTTTTTGTCTGTTAATTGGAGAGAGTATAATTTGAGAATAAAAATTTCATTTCAAAATTTACTGTTGAAAAAGTCATTTTATTTTTGTACTTAGTTTTTTTATAAATTTTCGTGTGTTTTATATTTTTCGTTTTAAATAATAGGAAATATTAGAAAGAATATTTGGTATATTTATTATGGATAAAAAAAATAAAATAAATGAAATAAATAAAATAAATAAAATAAATAAAATAAATAAAATAAATAAAATAAATAAAATAAATAAAATAAAATAAAATAAAATAAAATAAATAAAATAAATAAAATAAATAAAATAAATAAAATAAAATAAAATAAAATAAAATAAAATAAAATAAAATAAAGAAAATTCAAAGAAAAGAGTGAAAAAATCTTTCCATCGTTCACGCGACGAAATAATTTTCCACTTTTTATTCCCGCTCCGTGTACATCGCAAATACATCGAGGGGAATTTTTTGTCTTCTTTTTGTCGAGCGTTCGTGTATGCAATGAAAATACAAAAAAAAAGGAAAAAAAAACGCGAAGATAACCCGAAGCCACGCGCTCGCGAGCAAATTGCGGCTTCGATTAGATAAAATCTTCGGGAATTCTCGGTGGCAATTTCTTACGTTTATTTCTCATTCTGGATCACGGACGTGCGCGACATCGACGAGCGAACCGATCTACTCATAAAGACAGTCGGATAGACGATACGATTTTTTATTTTTTTATTTCTTTTTTTTTTGGTTCGTGCTAGATTTTCTTGTATATTTCTTTTTTTTTTTCTTCACGCGGTCGCTTTGATCCAAACAGGTATTTTTTCCGCTAAATAACAATAACCGTCTTTGTTGTTTCATTATTATTTATAAAAATAATAATAAAATTAGTAAACTTATAATTTTTTTACTGTTTTCGAAAAAATGATTTTTTGAAACTAATAAAATTGAGAAAAAAAAATTACCGTTGCACAATACAAAGGTATGCAAAAAGTATGGTGAAAAATAGAAAAATTTTCCCCACCAGAATGGAGGAACAAAAAAAAAAGATTGTTTTTAAATAGTCAATTTTTTCCTATAATAATGAAAATTCGAAACAAACAAAAATAATATATCATGAAAATAAAAAAAAATTAATAACGAATAAAAAGAATCCTAAAAATAAAAGTAAACAACAAATGTTTTGTGAGTCGTTGTTTTTCCTTCAAAAATCACGATTCAATCCACACAAAAGATCGAACAATTTTTTTTTTCTTTTTTATTTTTAATGAAACAATATTTATTTTTGCATTATTTTCGTAATTTCCTCACAAATAGAATGAATCGTATCGCTGAGAGTTTGCTAATTCAATTAACTCGATTATTATTATTCAGCGAGTCCACGAACGATATTTATTTGAGTTTGCACAAGTGACGGCTAATTGATCAACATTGGACGACGATCTTGGCGGAATAAAATATTCGCCTCGTGAAACCCAGAAGAAATGGGGTGGGGGGAGAGGAGGGAATTTTTTTTTCTCGGTTGTTTTCTCATGGCAAGCAATGCGTTCATCGCCTTAAATTGATACAACTTCGGGCGTGTTTGTCGGTGCACCCAAAGAATTACAAAACGACTCCAACTATTGGCCTCGCTTATTCGAACGTACAATTCGTAGGCTCGTCTTCTTCATGTTTTTCGGACCTCTCGTTTCTGGCGACACCTCGATCGTTCCTGACGACTTTTTCTATTTTTGACGTCAATCGATATTCATGAATTTTTTTATTTCGCAAAAATAAATAAATCCTTATATATTTTTTAATTCGAAAAAATAAATAAATTCTTATATTTTTTATCTCGAAAAAATAAATAAATTCTTATATTTTTTATTTCGAAAAAATAAATAAATCCTTACATTTTTTATTTCGAAAACGTAAATAAATTCTTATATTTTTTATTTCGAAAAAATAAACAAATCCTTATATTTTTTATTTCGCGAAAATAAATAAATCCTTACATTTTTTATTTCGCGAAAATAAATAAATTCTAATATTTTTTATTTTGCGAAAATAAATAAATCCTTATATTTTTTATTTTGCGAAAATAAATAAATTCTAATATTTTTTATTTCGTAAAATATATTTCACGAAATAAAAAATATTTGGGTTTAAATTTCGTCGACGCTTAACCCCTTAATAAAATTCAATTCGAGATATCCAGATTTGCTCGAAAAATCCCCAGGCAAAAATTGGCTTTGGGGAATGAGACCTTTTAATCAGAAAATATGGTAAGACCGCAGGTAGATCGAAGTTTATCGAGAAAAAAAAATTCTTTTCGTAATAAATCTTCTTCACGAGGCAACATTTTTTTGCACGGCAAACTCGGGGTTCCTAGTTAACGTCGCTCACGGAATAAAATATTCGCCACTCGATGGAACTCGCGTTACGTAAAAAAAAATTTCTTTAACTCAACTTCGACTTCAAAAAAATGTAAAAATAACGATAAAATTCGCAATGATAAACCAAATAAAAACATTTTAATACAATAAAAATTGTACAATAATTTAAATCAATAAAATTATAATTATCACAAAAAAAAAAATTCACGTAAAAATTGTTATTCAAATAACCAATTATTATAAAATAATATTACAATAAAATAACCATAAGTACCAATTAAATCCGCGATATAAAAATAAACATTTTTATTTATATTCCTTATTTATTATTATCAATAATAATTTTTATTTTTTCAAACAAACAAAAAATTCCGTCGTAAATTTCATTGCGAAATAATAAAAAGTATAATAATAATAATTAAATCAGCGATATCGAGACAAATAAAAAATAATTAAATTATTGTTCAAATTAATTTTAATAATTGTTCAATTAAACGGTAAGTAATAATTAGACGGTTTCACGAATGTCATTTCTCTCTCCTCTCGGGTGGGTTGAAAGTAGGATTTATTGATGAAGCAAAAGGTCGAGCAGGGACGAGGGTTAGGACGAAGGAATTGATCGACCAGCAGAAGCTTTCTCGGTTAGCGACTCCGCGGCGAGAGAGACGAATGAAACAAGACGCAGAGACTGGGACGAGGATACGCGAAGTCGTCTAGACATATGCGTAGATATAGATATCTACACAACATTATTTATATATATAAAAGTTTATATTTGTATAATCTTTTTCCCTATATATAAATAAATAAATAAATAAAATAAATAAATATATTTATTTATATGTAAGGAAAATTTATATATATAAAAATTAATACATACATAAATAAATGTAAACAAACCTACTAAAAAACTGTAAAAAAAATCACGCCTTTGAATTAATAAGAAATAAATCGATTTAAAAAAAAAGGAATCATTTTTTAAAAGATTGACGACTCGTTACTGCTGTTCATTTTCTCAATTACGGAGAATTACTGTCTTTTTTCAATTCAGGCTTCAGAGTATTTTTTTTTTTTTTTGACAATGACAAAAAAATTAATTATTCGATTTAACGAATTTTTGAATTTTCGAAACATCCGCTCGAACGAAAGGTTAAATTATATTCGTGTGTGTATATATATATATATATATGCACGAATTCCATTATAGCTTTTGGCTGCCTTCCTCGCGTGAAAGGAAATTTCGTTAATCAGTCCGTTGGGAATGGATTTTAGATTCACGTCTCATCGAGAATTCTACATTTACATTATTATTCAAGGTATCGCGTTTTCTCAAGGCTAGAAATTGCTCGATAATTTAGTTTCGCGTTTTAATTAAAAATTAAACGAAACAAATCTTGAAAAACAAAAAATAAAAAAGAATAAAAAAGAAACCAAAATAAACTGTTTTTTCTTCACCAAAAAAACAAAAAAATACTACGAAAAGTCAAAAACCATTTTTCGACCGAGTCTTCTTCCAAAATCAATAAATCTCCTATACCGTTCCAAAACTCGAGGAAAAAAATCCTCAACGGATCTACCCTTATCCAAAACCTCTTTTCCAAACCCAAACCAAAACAATTAAAAAAAAACATTGCAAAAGGAAGAAAAAAAAAACAGAAATAAAACAGATACTCGACTTTAACTCGACATTAAAGACGAGTACGAAAGGATATAAAATTAAAAAAAAAAAAAAATGTTTTCACACTGTTCAAGATTAAATCGAAAATTCAAATAAAACTGGAAATTCCATTGAATGAAACCTCGAATCCAAAGGAATCGTATGCGACGATAAAATTCGCGAAAAATCAACGAAATAAAATAAAAAAGAAATACTTTGCTCTGCCTCAAATAAATTGGACGTTCGATTAAATACAAAAAAAAAAAAAAAAAACACAAATATCATTGTTCAGAGTTTGAACAAAGACGGACGATATTAAAAACCGGAGGTTGAAAAGAATACACTCCGAATGTTTCCAAATTTGCTTCCCCCCCCCCCCCCTCCTGCAACTTCAAAAACCAGTTAGGCAGGTTTTCACGGGCCCTTCGAATAACCGCGATCAGCATTAACGGTTGACGCGTCTCTTTGCAGCTTGTTGGAATTTCCTATGTACATAAATTCACACACATACGAGAACGGAGTTCGATGTCGGGTGGGGGAAAAAATAAAAAAGATGGTGGGGTTTTGTTGCGCTGCGTCGTCCCGGTCTCGGCGTCGGCGTCACTGGGAACTCTCGTTTCCCGAGCACCGAGGAGGAGTGCCGACACGACGGTCGCAATATCGTCGTTATATGGGCATATACGTGTACAAGAGTCGGAGGGGGGGGGGGGGGGGGGGGGGGGGGAGTGGGCGGAGCCGCATACATACCGGTGGGGTAGACGAGCACACGTAGAAACGAGTGTTCTCCAGCGAGTAAACGGGCCGTCAAACGAGGAGAATCGAGGCAGTATCGAACCGGCGGCTGAACAGGCTGCACGTTCATTCCAACATTCCATTAAATGTCATCTCCGTTCCATACGAAAAACATTTTTTTCAACGATTTTTCAATTACCGGATTTATCGGGTCGACGGGAATGGTGGCAACGTTTTTGCTTTCTTTTTCTTTCCCCTCCGATTTTTCGTCGGCCGGACGGCCTAGTGTGGAAACTGAAATAATTTGAAAATAAATAATAAAAAAAAAAAAGAAAAAACGTAGGAACGAAGTGCCGAGTGAAGATAAGAATTGATCTTCGATCGAGAGATCGGTCGTATCGGTGCCCGAGAAACTGGATATACGAGGAGAAAATATTAATGCGTTAGCGGATACGTAGGTGATAATGAATAAAAATATATCGAGGGATATTCGATGGAAAGGCTGTTTTGGGGACTGTCCTCGAAATTCACTCTAACCGTTATTTCGAGGACTGTCCTCGAAATTCACTCTAACCGTTATTTCGAGGACTGTCCTCGAAATTCACTCTAACCGTTATTTCGAGGACTGTCCTCGAAATCCACTCTAACAGTTATTTCGAGGACTGTCCTCGAAATCCACTCTAACCGTTATTTCGAGGACGGTCCTCGAAATCACTCGGTTACTTCGAGGACTCGACTTTTAGGAATCTCGATACTTTTGTATTTATGATTTTGTACTGGTGTTGAGGTGTCAAAGTGTCACGCGGATGAAGTCATACCTTATTTAAAAGCCGGCGAGTCCTGGACATATCCCCCCTCCGTTCTAGCTCTCTCTCGCTCTCTGTCTATTGCGCGTTTAAACGATCGCCGCTACCGCTTTGTCCTTGGATCAGCCAGGCGTAACGGTTGGCAAGGAAGGGTCGTGCACCCTCCGTTTTCGGTTTTCAAATTCCGCAGCTGTTTTGTGACCGAAAAAAACAAAACATATTTTCTTATTCCCTCGTAATTTTGTTCCTCATCGGGTATCGATCGGATCGGAAATGTGACTTTTTTGTTCGTATCCGTGACTCGATGTAACGCGTGTGCGTGCGTGCGCCGATTCGTGGGAAAGTGATTCGGGGAGGAAAAGCACGATCGACTTTCCGGAGGCTGCAAACGAACGGGAGGGGCGCGGAGGGAAAGCGGAGGGAAAGCGGAGGGGTAAGGGTTGAGAAGGGAGCGAGGAAAGAGCGGGTTGATGGGTGGGTCGAAGGGAGGCCGGTGGTTAGATCAGCTGGTTTTGCTGCTGCGCCATAGACCAACCCGGATGCACCGGTATCGAACCGGCTTCATACCCGACCGAATCTTTTCCGTAGTCTTATTTTTACGCCCTTTAAAGCCGCCCTTTCTGTCGACCCTACCCCGACGAAACGTCAAAGTTACCTCTCATTTTTCTCGCGATACGAAAATTTTGTTGTTGCTGTTGATTTTTTTGTTTTGTTTTTTTTTTTTCTTGAGGGATGATATTGATCGCGAGTAATTTTTTTTACGTCGCGGTAAAAATACTTTCCCGTAATTTTGGAAAAATGAAATTGTCGAAAAAAAAAATACGAGTTTTGGACAATAATAATTAAATAATAGTTTATACGTAGAGAGAGCTAGGGATAGAGGAAACCCAAACAAACCCAAACAAAATTTTTGGAAAATAAAATATAAACGTTTAACGAAATAATAATTGCATAATAATATATATGTAAAAACAGCAGTGAGGAGGGGGTTGACGAGAGACGCAAGGATAATCCATAAAGGAACGTTGATTGATTGTCCCGATCGGCAGTGTCGAGTGATTTTTTAACGATTGATAATACTTTCTTAGATAAAAGAGACATTAAACGAACATTTTGTGAAACGAGGATCGGGAAGGCCGACGACGATTGGAAATCCGTCGTCCTCGAGCGTCTTCGAACCGACGAGAAAGAATATTCAAGAGAGAAGAAACAAAAAAGAAAGAATCATCGAAGACAAAAATCGGAGCAAATCCGATCGGCGATCGGCAAAGAAAATTTCGAGTGTTGAGTGATTTTTAAACTTGAAAAAAAAAAGTTCATTTCTACTACTATTCTTAAAAAAAGAAAAAAAAAAACAACAAAAAGGACGACATTTTTCGATCGATTTTCGAGGACCGATCGGTAATAAATCGGTAATAAATCGGTGATAAATCGGTCTCAAATCGGTCCCGATCGCGCTTCAAGGTGAGGAGAATTCTCGAGGAAAAAAGTTGAATCGAAAAAGATCGAATCGGTAGAGATCGGTATGCGCGACTCGCGAATCGGGCCTTTTATTTCGAAAACATTGATTTCCGGGTAGTAGCATCCGCCGGAATATTGAACGAGAGAAATGTCGCAATCGGGTGAAAGTCCCGATGGGCGGGGCGGGCGATCGTCCGGGTCCTCGTCGCGGGAGGGTAGCCCTCGGACGCCACGTGGCGGCCGTTTGAAGGACCGCGTAAGTTTCTTCGAGAAGATTTGGTCTTCGGGTGGAAAAAGTCGTACCGGAAATAGCGATAATCTCGCGGATACCGGTGAGGCCGCGAAACGTCGATCAAGCTCTGAATCTTCATCGCCGATAAACCGACGCGCTTCTTCTCGCGCGAGCGATTCCTCGTTCGAGGAGAGCTTCGAACGTCTCGTCGAGGAAGGCGAATTGAACGGCGCTAAAGTCGTTAAATTTGAAAAATTGACCTTTCGAAAAAGTTTGAGGGAAGTAACCAGCGGTACGAGTCAATTGACTCTCCGTCATCAAACGGCCACCAATTTTACAACCGAATCGAGCACCACGCCGAGCGAAGAACACGCCCTCGAAGATTCGGCTTATCAAAGTCACGCGATCGGCCATGCGAGCTCTCACGGCAGCTCTATCGGCTCTTTCGCTAAATTTCCATCCGAGGATAGCCTCGTCTCTCAACAACAAACGGCCAGACCCGACAACGATCAAGACGATAATAAATCTCCCGGCGAATGGTACGCCGAGTATCAAAATCAGAGCTTCCACAGTGTCGCCGCTAGAATCGAGTACGTCAGAAGTAGAAGCGAGTACGACGCCCACATCGCTGAAATCAAAGGTATCGACGACGACCCGAGACCTCTCGTTTTTTGCGAACCGTTTTTTTCTTTTTTTTTCGTTCTTTTTCATTCGTTATTCCGTACGGGAAATTCTATGGTCTGCTTGGAATTTGTGTTTTCTGAAAATTTCGAAAAATCATAGAAAATACAATTTTTTTTTCGAAAATCATGCGAACTGATATTATTTTTGAATCATACGATGAAATATCAGAAAATCGTAGTGAATACAAATTTTTAAAATGTCTTCATACTGGTCAAGATTAAATGGAAAATTCAAATAAAACGAGAAATTCCATTGAAATTCCTCGAATCGAAAGGAATCGTATACCTCGATGAAATTCGAGAAAAATCAACGAAATAAAATAAAAAAGAAATACTCTGCTCTGCCTGGAAATAAATTGAAGTTTCGATTAAAAAAAAAAAAAAAAAAAAAAATGTCATTGTTCGGCGTCTGAAATTGCGACGATGATAGCGGGCGAGTTCGATATCGGAGCACTCAATCTTATCGTTAAAGGATACATAAAGATATACACATCGAGTATAAGCCGTTTAAACGGTGGATTCGTAATCGGCTAGAATAAATATTTTTCTGTTCCGGAAACAAAATTCGCGACGCAATAAATTCTTTATTTGTCGTCGATGGCGGTTCGTCAAAGGATTTTTCGTTTCGACGTTTACTTGTGTCGGGTGGTGGCGTAACGTTGTTGGAGGGTTTTTCTCCGTGATGGGTTCATTGACGGTATCAGGTATCCGGGACTGGTCGTTGCGCTACGTCTGGCTCGCGCGATCATTTATTCATCTTCTATTCATATATCTTCATATTTATTTTTAAATTATTTGAACAATTTTGTTCTCGAAAGATTAATTAAATAAAAAAACTAAACAAGGTAAAAATTAATTAAACTAAAAATTAGTTACATTACAAAACTAATTGAATAAAAAAATTAATTAAATTACAAAATTAATGGAATTAAAAAATTAATTTAATTTGTTGTGAAAATCAAAATTACTTACAATTGTTATTGATTCGACGTAAAGTTAAAATGACTTTAAACTTTACTGCAATTAAATAACTAAATAAAAATAATCATGTAAAAAAGTGATTCGATGCAAATAAAAAAAATGTAATAAAATTAAAATGTATATAAAAGTTAACTCCAGAGTTACTTGTCGTATCGTCCCCAGTCAGCACTCGTTCAACGACACGTTTCGTTATAAATTAAAAGGCGCACGACGAGATTCCCTATAGAAAATTTAATCGTTTATTCTCTCGCGAATATTCTCTATTCCCCCCTCCATCTTTGTTATTCTCTATCGCGTTGTCTTTTGGTAAAACTTTCGTCAAGTTAACTTGACTAAACTTCTCAAAGGAGGCCTGTCAGACACTAGTTGACGTAATTGCGTGTTTGTATATATGTATCTGTATAAATTTCATATATATGGGGAATTCCATGCCGATTCGACCTGGGTTTTTTTATGTTATTGTACTATCTCTGAAAGATACACGAACATTTTTTTCAAATTTCTTCACATCATTACGAATAATCAATTCATAATTATTTAATAATTGGAAATATCGAATAATCGATTTATAATTATTTAATAATTGGAAAAATCGAATAATCAATTTATAATTATTTAATAATTGAAAAAATCGAATAATCAATTTATAATTATTTAATAATTGGAAATATCGAATAATCAATTTATAATTATTTAATAATTGGAAAAATCGAATAATCCATTTATAATTATTTAATAATTGAAAAAATCGAATAATCAATTTATAATTATTTAATAATTGAAAAAATCGAATAATCGATTTATAATTATTTAATAATTGAAAAAATCGAATAATCGATGTATAATTATTTAATAATTGAAAAAAATGGAATAATTAATTAAATCCGGTTGAATAAACGGTCCACCCTGTATATCGGGTAAAGGTACTCGGCTGGTTGGATGGACGGATAATTCCTGATAGTCGTAGCAAAGTAGGGGCTCTTGGCTCTTCGCATGCTGATCGAATTCAAAGCGAGTACACGAATTCACGAGTACGTTATGTAGGAGACGTCGTGCACGTGCTCGCCATATTCATACTCTTCGCCCCATCATTGGCCTACCCCCGTCCGTTTCTCCGCTCTCAAACACAGCCCACGAAACATGCGATGCTTACCTCATCGTCTACGAAAACGCCAATTACCTTTCCACCAGTAATTACGAAACAATTAAACCTACAAATAAGCCACCCAATTGTACTAATGGAGAGTGATGGAATCTGGCCACTTCTTCAGGCTCCTTTATCGTCAAATTTCAAAATATTTCCTTATTTCAATATTATTTGCATTTTTTTTTCCAAAATATTTGGTTGTTTTTATATTATTTTGTTTTTTTCCAAAATATTTCGTTATTTTTATATTATTTTGTTTTTTCCAAAATATTTCGTTATTTTTATATTATTTTGCTTTTTTTTCAAAATATTTGGTTGTTTTAACATTGTTTTGCTCTTTTTCGAAAATATTTTGTTATATTACTATTATTTCACTTTTTTCGAATTTCTGTCAAAGTTTAGCATTAAAAAAAAATGTTATTAAATTTTTTATAATTTTTCTTTCCATCGAGATAAATTCCACGATTTTATCATGAATTGTCTATCGGGTGAGTGTCACGCGAGTGACAACGCCACTTGGGCAAACATCGATCGTGGTCACGTGGAAATTTCGAGACAAATTCGTGAATAACGATTTTTTATTTCGAGTTTCTAACTTGAAAGATAGAAGAATGAAAGTTGTTCTATTTTTCTGAATTACTAATCACATTTTTTTGCGACTACTTTTTATCAACTTCAGATGGAACTCTCGTGTTAAAAAAAAAGCAACTTGAAAATTTATGTTTTAAGCCGAATGAAAAAAATCCCTAGGAATCCAACAAACAAACGCATTAGGCTGATAAAAAAAACGTTATTAATAAAAAACAAAAACAAAATAATTAATCTCTAATTATTATATGAAATTAGTAATAAAGAAACAAAAGCGAATAATACATTATTATTTATTTTATTAAGTAATTAATAAATAAACAAAAAATTAAATAATAAAAATCAATTAAATAAACAAAATCGAATAAACAAATTAACAAAAAAAAAACAAAAATCCCCTTAATAATTAATCACTAATTATTATATAAAATTAATAATAAATAAACATAAAAAAATTAAATAATCAAAATCAATTAAATAAACAAAATCGAATAAAAAAAAAAAACAAAAATCCCCTTAAACGTTAATTCCCAAGCAAAACGTTATCCACCTTCCAAACCGAACGATCCCCACATTCAATTGTCATGATCGTAGGATTTAGCCGTGTCATCGCTGGGAGGATCGCGTATTATGACAGGCGTCTAAAACCGATCCAGAGAGACGGGGCAGGTGCCGGTGCGTGAAAGCGATGACGCTGATCGAGAGTGGTGACCGAGAAGCGAGGAGGGGGGGGGGGGGGAGGATTACGTGTCCTCTGTTGAGACCGCGAGGACCGTAATTAATCCAGGGGCGGAGGAGGGGGGACGGGGGGGG
>JAPYZI010007038.1:0-12125 GCA_030523105.1 Ophioninae sp. A BG-2022a
TCCCATTTTGGGTTTCCGATTTCCTACCCCCCCCCCCCCCCCCCCCCCCCCCCCCCCTTTCTGCTACGAAATATCGATAATTCTCCCCCCCCCCCCCCCCCCCCTCTATCTTGTGCAAACGCGTGGACGTACCAGGGGACATCGGAACATGCACACTTCCTAATCCGTAATGTAAAACGTTCGGTTTCTCCTCTCTTGCGGTTATCTCGGGGCAAAGTACGCTCGAAACGTTCGAGTCACCAGTTTCGTTTATATTATTTGCCTCGTTAATGGAAAATTGTTTTTTGTGATATCATCGAAACGTTATCGCGAATTCTCGTACTCGACAACAACGATTAATCACCGGGGACTATAACGACAATAACTATTTATACATTCAATAACAATTTGTACATTAAACAACAATTCGAAATAATATGAATTATGGAAATGACTTTCAATTAGTGATCGTGTGCATTGATGCTGATTATTGTTCATTATTGTCACGAGTTTGAAACGTTTATTTGTTTATTAATAGTTTAATTAATTAAAAAAAAAATTATATCAACAAGCAAACGAAAATGATTTTTTAACGATAAAAGTAATTGTTATTGCTGTTACTGTCGTTGCGACAATCATTGGATTTTAGAATTTGTAAGATTTTCATGATAATTATTACAAAACAGCTAAACTTTTATTATTATTGAAAGAACAAGGAAAAAAAAAAAGCTTTCAACAAAATTGTTGCTTTTTTTTGTCATGGTTATAATAATATTAATATTGATTTAGCAAGTGAATAATAAAACGATCGAAAAATAATGATTACTATCTTTGTTCTTCTTATTATTATTAATTTATTTATTTATTAAAGTAAATTGTTGATTATTATTATTATTATTTTATTCATTAAAGTAAATTGTTTATCATTATTATTATTTGTTACAATAAATTATTATCTTTGTTTTATTAACATTATTATTTAAATTAAATAGTTTATTGTCATTATTATAATTTTATTAATTAAAGTTAATTGTTTATCATTATTATTATTATTATTATTATTATCATTCAAGATTATTGCGTGTCGTTGATTACGATATTGTTGTTGTTTTTGTTACAATTATATAATAATTCGACTGAATTATTTTTTTGTTTTGTTTTTTTTTTTTTGTTTGATTTTTTTTCATTTCTTCGTACCCTTTTGGTGCAGCTAAACGAGATGGATAAAACGAACGATAAAATCGGTATCTCACCTGGGTCTCCGGTTCAAGTACAGCGGCTTGGTGAATGAGATAAAAAATTCGGAACATCTGATCGGCGCTGACCTTCGAGGGATCCCACGATTTACCGGCGTTTACAACGAGGACCCGTCGTCTCTTGTCGTCCCGATTTTTCAATACGTTCACTACGTTGTTCTCCATAATGGCCGCCCTCTCGTCACGTGGCAACAAATTGTCAATTAGGGCCGCGTGTTTAACTTTGAAATCGGCGATCCTCTGCATCAGCCCGTAAGCGCTCTCCGCGTAATATTTACACGGCCGAAGAAATATTACGAGAAAATCGTCGTCCGTTCTGTAATTAAGAGTCTCGTCCTCTGTGACGAGCGAGAAATTAAAAAAAAATTTTTTTAACAAAAAAAAAATGGAAAAAAAAAAAAAGAAAAAAAATGGAAAAAAAAAGGAAAAAAAAACTATTTTATCGCTCGTTAATGATGGGAAACAATCGCGCGTGATTGGAGTGAAAAGAGGTTTCAGTTTGTTACGAAACTCGTTTGCAGAGCTTCAACAACAACCTCAAAAATAATAATGATAATAATAATAATAATAGCGATTATTTTTATTATTATTATTCTTGTTTTAGAACAACGATAAAAAACCATTGATTGCTTTGTCGATTTTTTTGTTATTGTTATTTTTATTATTATTATTATTATTTATAGAATTTGTAGAAAAGAATTAATAATCAATTTTGTTGTAAAGTAAATTTTAAAAAGTAAAACGAAGATAGAATCGTTTGCACATTTGCAACGGCAACAACAAAAATAAATATTGTAATAATTAGTATAATAGAGATTATTTTTATTATTATTTTTCTTGTTTCGGAACAACGAAGAAAAAACCATTGTTTACTTTGTCGTTGTTCTAGTTATTATTATTGTTATTTTATTATTATTATTATTTATAGCATGTATTTAGATAATTCATAATTAATTTTGTTGTGAATTACATTTTTTTTTAGTAGCATAAAAAAAAGCTGTTATAAATATTTCTATATTGTAGAATGATTATAATTATCTCGGTTATAATTAATAATTGCAACAATCGTAATTACTCTCGTTACTGTCCTCGTTATCTTTGAATTTGAAAAAAAAAAAAAAACGTTGATAACGATTAAATAATTTAATCCAATTTTCGTTTCTCATTATTTTTATCAATCCAACCCGTGACTATTCGACCTCCGGAAAATTTGTCGAAGTTACGTCACGAAGAAAAATTTCGATCCCATCGATCGCGTGAGGTTAGGTGATTTTTTTTCGAAAATTGCAGTATGAAAAACAAATGGAAAAAAAAAACACAAACAAATGGGAAACGCGCACGCGTGGATTCTCGTCTAGAGCGATTTGTCTCGTTGTTAGTATCTCGTTAGATATAAAATGAGAAAAAAAAAAAAGATTACTCGTTATTTCAATCGTTTCCTTTTTTCTTATACCTCTGATCATTTCTTTTTTTTTTTTTTTCTTCATTTTCGTCCACTCGAGTCGCTGACAAATTTGACTCGATGAAGGACTTTATAACGAGGCCGTTTTTACGCTCCATGTCCATCAAGGTAACGAGACGAATAGATTAAAAAAAAAAACAAAAAAAAACAGACTTGCATTTTTCTTCTTTTACGAAAAAATTTGTTTTTTCTTCTATAAATTTTCGTTTACATTTATATTTGCGATTGTTTTCAATATTTGATGTAATAAAATATACAATATTTGTATAAAATTGTTTTATTGGAGATTTATAATAAAATTTTTTTATTTATTTATATTTATATTTATATTTATAATTTTTTAATTTTTTACATATACACACATATATGTACAGACTTTTAGAAAGCTCGTAAATATCAATAATACAGAAAACATTAAATAACAAATTTTTATTTTACCATTTATATTGGCAGTTGTTCATAAATAAATTTTTTTTAAAACGATACAGTCGAGGTAAACTTTGCGTAACTCCTCGCTATCGGGGCACGATAATCGAAAAATCCGAGAGCGAAATTCCACGAGATAGATAAAAATTCCGAGATGACCGTGGCTGACCCTCTGAATTTTTTCGTTCAGAGTCTTCACTGCGTCCCCCCCCCCCCCCTTCGCGCCACGCTATCGTCGAACTCTCGTATCGCTATAGTAAATTTAGCCTCATCGTAATTGACGGAATAATTGTCAATTACACAATTGCGAAATATATATTTTTGCAATTAATTTCCTCCCCCCCCCCTCCCGTCCGGACTGTTTGCCATCGCGAATTACGCCAGTTTCGTCACCCTCAATGTCACCTTGTCGAAGTTTGAACTTGCCCGGTCGAAGAATTATCGTTCTCTTTGATTTATCGAGGCGTCCAATTTTGGACATTGTCAATTAAGACTCTCAATTCCATCGGGACTTATTCGAATAATCATCTTTCGGGAAAGATTGGATTTTTAATAAAATCAGCCTTTGAGGAAAATTGGATTTTTAAGAAAATCAGCATTTGAGGAAAATTGGATTTTTAGGAAAATCAGCATTTGAGGAAAATTGGATTTTTAGGAAAATCAGCATTTGAGGAAAATTGGATTTTGGATTTTTAAGAAAATCAATTTTTGAGAAAAATTGGATTTTTAGGAAAATCAGCATTTGAGGAAAATTGGATTTTTAGGAAAATCAGCCTTTGAGGAAAGTTGGATTTTTAAGAAAATCAGCCCTAGAGGAAAATTGGATTTTTAAGAAAATCAGCATTTGAGGAAAATTGGATTTTTAAGAAAATCAGCATTTGAGGAAAATTGGATTTTTAAGAAAATCAGCATTTGAGGAAAATTGGATTTTTAAGAAAATCATCCCTTATGGAAAATTGGATTTTTAATAAAATCATCCCTTAAGAAAAATTGGGTTTTTAAGAAAATCATCCCTTAAGAAAACATAGATTTTTTATAAAATCATCCCTCTAAAAAAATCAACCCTTAATATAAAAGACCCTCAATAAAAATCGCTCGCCAATAAAAGCAACCCCTCAATAAAAATCACCGCTCAAACAAAAATTAATCCTTAAACAAAATCACCCTTGAATAAAAATCATCCCTCAATAAGAATCACCCGTCAAAAAAAATCACGCCTCAAGCCAAATGGTCCCTCAAACAAAACCAACCCCCGATAAAAAATCATCCCCCGAAGCCACCCCTGAAACCCAACCATTCCTAAAAAAAAAAAAAAAAAGAACAACCCCTATCCAAAAACCACCCCCCCAAAGCCCCAAAAAAAAAAAAAACCCAAAAAAAAAAAGAGCACCGATTCCTCCTCACCCTCGATAAGTTTGCGCAACGCGACGATCCCGTTCTTCACGTTGTCCTCGGTCTCCCGTAATTCCTTCTCGGCCATTTCCTTCGTCTCGGCGTCGAGGCTACCGATCTCAAGGTCGAAAGACATAATGCCGCCAAACTTCGAAAATTCCGAAAGAGAAAAATCCGAAGGAACAAACCCAAACCAAAAAAAAAAAAATAAAAATAAATAAATAAATAAAACCAAACACCCGTTCGCGCACTCGAAACGATATACACCGAACCCAAACGAACCCAAACGTACTATTATTCAGTTAAACCAAAAAATAATTAAAAAAAAATACAAAAACACAAAAAAATTGTTAAAAATTCGTAGCGTTGTTGGGTTGAACGGATATCGCTGCGTTCTTTGTTATTTTCGTTTCTTTTCGTGTATCGACGGACGTAGGACGAGTCTGATCGTTAAACACCGTAACCCCTTAGCGATCCACGCTGCGGGACGTCCGGAATATATCTGTGATCGAGTACCAGAACACGGGGAGGCATGTTCATCGCATCTCGGTACACAATCTTTGACCATACTCAAAGTCCAATCGGCTGACTCGGATTCGAGGGAATCATGGTACGTGAGCGTGGCTCATTACGAATACACACGGAGGGACAGAGACACGATTATAGATATTGAGTGTACGAATCGCCACCTGATATCGAAAAAGTATTTCTAACACGTGTAACATTGACAATATCAGCACGTTTGGTTTTTATCCAGGACGCGAAATAATTTATCCATTTAAAATTGTTTTTTTGTTTTTTTATTATTTATTAATTTGTTGAAAAAAAAAAAATATGTGGAAATTTTCAAACAGCGAGATGGAAAATGCAACGAAGCTGCAATCTAATATCTCCGCTACGAACATATACGACGACCACCCCCCCCCCCCCCCCCCCCCCCCCCCCCCCCCCCCCCCCCCCCCCCCCCCCCCCCCCCCCCCCCCCCCCCCCCCCCTCCCCCCCCCCCCCGCCCTCATATTTATTAGCCTGCTTTACATTCCGTCATTATATTCGAATAATTATTATAGAGTAAACAGAATTTTTCTACGTACCCGATGATTCGTTGGTTGATAAGATCTTTTTTGGATTATTATTATTTTTTATTTCTTTTTTGAGGTTTGTTAAATTTTCTCTATTATTTGAGTTTGTTTGGGTTTGTTTGGGTTTGTTCGGGTTTGTTTGAGTTTTTGTTATTTTCAACGATTTCGAGGTTGTTTGGGTTCGTTTGGGTTTGTTTGAGTTTTTCGTATTTTCAACGATTTCGAGGTTGTTTGGGTTCGTTTGGGTTTGTTTGAGTTTTTCGTATTTTCAACGATTTCGAGGTTGTTTGGGTTCGTTTGAGTTTTTCGTATTTTCAACGATTTCGAGGTTGTTTGGGTTCGTTTGGGTTTTTATTATTATCAACGATTTCGAGGTTGTTTGGGTTTGTTTGGGTTTGTTCAAATCCATTTGTGTTTATTTATTGTTAACAATGATTTTTCTGTCCGAGTCTTCGATTTTTGAGAATTCTACGACGTTTTTATTATATCTCCGCTGTTTTTCGTTATTTCGTTTATTTTCGAGAACTACTTTTACGTTTCTTTTTTTACAAACCTTTAACGATTTTTTAATTTGTAAACATTTTTTCTACGTTTTAATTTTAACGCTTCCTTGTCGACTCGTTTCTTTGTTCCGTTTGTTTGTTTTCTTTTCTCCATAATTCTTTTTTTTTGTATATTCCTGTTGTATTTGTGAAAGAACGGGACGAATTTGTTCAGTTGACAATGTGTAATAATAGTGACGCAGATGCCGAGGTGTCGATGACACCGCCGTTGAGATACGCGACGCCGGTGTAAGATAATATTTAATCGGGCTCCGAGAATGGGATTTGTATGCAGGAAAAGCTCCAAAAGAATTTGAACTCTGAATATACATATATATAGATATATATGTCTATTCACTTATATATTTACCTATTTATTTATTTATTCATTCAGAGGAGCGTCTTTCGGGGTTATGAAGCCGATGATTACCATTCGCGTGGATTATAATGAATTTTAAATTTTCTTCGCGAATAATAGTACAGTCGAGAAGCCTTATTCAATCCGCGATTGTCGAATAGATTACAGCCATTTTTGTTCACGAGTTTGCCGCCATTTTGTAATTAACGATCGCCGCCATTTTGTGTTTCACGAATGCCGCCATTTTGTGTGTTTACGACAGCCGCCATTTTGTATTTCTAAGACTGCCGCCATTTTATATTTCTGAGACCGAACGATTGCCGCCATTTTGTCTTTCGGGCATTAAACGATTGCCGCCATTTTATATTTTACAAGTGTCGCCATTTTGTGTTTCACGAATACCGCCATTTTGTGTGTTTACGACTGCCGCCATTTTGTATTTTTGAGACTGAACGATTGCCGCCATTTTGTCTTTCGGGCACTGAACGACTGCCGCCATTTTATATTTAACAAGTGTCGCCGTTTTGTGTTTCACGAATGCCGCCATTTTGTGTGTTTAAGACAGCCGCCATTTTGTATTTCTGAGACTGAACGACTGCCGCTATTTTATATTTTACAAGTGTCGCCATTTTGTATTTTAGGATTGCTTCCGTTTTGTATTTAAGGAATCAAAAAAGTCCCGTAATTTTGTAATCCAGCTGCAATTTTGTTGTTCAACCATTAAACGACTGCCACCAGTTGGTCCTCCAAACTCCAGATGACCGCGGCCATTTTATCCACACCGTCGTGTTTCACCGCCATTTTGTCTACTCCTATCGTGTTCCGCCATTTTAAGCTCCGCCGGGTTCGCAAAAAATATAAAACCGTCGCAAAACAGCTTTCTCGCGGCAATTAACCAAATAATCAACTTTCCCACGAAAACGAAATCTATCAAAAACGAAGTTTGAATGTATGGCGGGCTATATTGCGCGGGTCACGATTCCCAGCGTGTCATTGTTTACAAATGACTTTAAAGACCCGTCAGGTATGCGGACACACAAAAACGCGGAAACGTGTATGCACATTTAGTCTAGGCGCGAACTTCATTATTATAATTCTTTTTTCTTTCACTATTGCATATAAATAAGCGCGAAGAAAGGTGACTTTTAGTCCGAAAAGAAAACGGATTATTTTGATAAAAAGATTTTTCGATAATTTCGTCACCGAGAAAAACAATATCAAGTTTCGATTGAAATACAACAATCTTAGAGGTTAGATTCGAAATCGAGGTTATGAAAATGTTTATTTCGAAGAAACGAGACGATTGAACAATGTTTTGAACACTTGCAAAAATTTATTTTATTATATTCACAAAACGTCATTTTCATTTTTATTTACAACAGTTCGAAATAAGTAGGTACCTTTTTATCCGACGAGAACTTCAAAAAACCGTGAAACGTCATCCTGTTCGGAAAATCTCGTCATCGCACCCTTGAAAACACACATGGCCGTCTTATAATTGTGACACTGCATCAATGTAAGCTATAAAAGCGCACGTACGAGGTTAAGATAACGAGGTAATAAAATGGACGCAGTCGCATACTTGCGACAGGCGTAATAGCGGAGACACGCGTACCTGCGAAAGAAAGAAAACACAGTTCACCATTCTATCTTATATTCCTTTTGTTTCCAGTGACTCAAAGAAACATCATTTTTTGCAGAGAATAGCAAATATTTGTAGCGTGATAGCGCGCGGAATGGACGAGCACGCGGCCGCCCGTGTGAACGTCTACATAATGTCCGTGAACTTAAATATTTACGCGAATCCGCATAAAATGTATGCCACAAAAGTAACAAATCGGATGATTATTCCTCGATGCGCCAAATACGGATCGTAAGTTTGTCGCTCAAGAAGAACATTGTTGCATGTCATTTAGCGACGACCGCCTTTGTTCTCCGCCCTCTATCGTTATAGACTGCGGTTACGAGAGGCGAGCGCGTGCCCGCATGCGCGCGACCTCCGCGCCCTGTTTCGAACGAAATAATGGATGCGCGATCGTCCACCAAGGACGAAAACTTTCCGGGACCAGGAATTCATCGATTCCTTCTGCAAAAAACCGCCCGAACTTAGGTTTGCATATTTTCCGTAAAATCCGACAATATTCGCTCGTAAATTAGACCGATCGATTCGAGAAAAAAGAAAAAGGTGCATTCTCCATCTCGCTTTCACCCGTTGCGCCGAAAACGCCGGTCTCCCTCTCGATTTTGCGTCGCGTTCTGCGGTCTATCTCGGGTCTCCCATTGCAAAGTTATCAAAGAATTAATTAAGGAATTTCTGCGTCTATTGAATTTCTAATTATTTTGTAAGGAACGATCGCGCTGTTTTTTTATCGTCGCATTTACATACTACGTATTAGCACACAGTTAAATGGCTACCGTACCGTGGGACTGCACGCGCCCATCTTTTCACCAAACGTGACAAGTCAAAAACACATATACAAACACACGCGCGTATAAATTCGTGTACATACGTGGGTGCACAAATGCACCTAATGTTAAACGCGCGTCCGTGAGAATAATCACAATAAAAACAATAATAACAACAACGTTAACAAGAAAAACAGTGAGATGTCAAGACCGGATCTAATCGCGACTGATTTGATCGACGATATTTGGCCTTTTTTGCAAAGTGTAAGTGTCCCTCGCACGTGTCGTTATCGCGGCAACAATTTTTTCCGTTTCGTCATACCCGCCCTCAATAATTTCCCGGTCTCCGTCGCGGACCGGGAACGCCCGGGCGTTATGCAATTTTGTAGGTTATGTACGCCAGAAAGTTGAACGATTCACCGCCCCTGCCTGAAATCGCAGAATTAGAAAGTTCCAGTGATTTCCCGATGAATTCGTGACGTTTACTTCGCGTTAGTAAATTCATGCCACAGTGGTTTGTTTGGGTTTGTTTGGATTTCCAGATCGAATGGCGGGATCCCTGGCTGGCGCTTCTCCTGACGTTTCATGTGGCGGTGACCATGACGGCTCTGATGACTCGCAATCACGCCAACTTCCAAATTCTCCTGTTTCTTGCGCTCTGTGAGTCTCTGCTTTTCCACCCGATGCAACGCTTAAAGAAAAAAAAAACAGTTCCCGCAATACATTTTTGTTCTGCATTTCTCAGTACTCCTCGTCTACTTCTCGGAGACCATAAACGAAGTCGCAGCCACCAACTGGATGTAAGGACCAACGTTGATCTCCTCATACTCCAGCTTTCCTCTGTTCGATAACCTCGTCTATCTCGTCGATCCGAAAACCTTTGAATTCTTCTAACCGATGATTTTCTCATATGCAGGGTCTTCTCTAGGCAACAGTATTTTGACTCCAAAGGGCTCTTTATATCGATCGTTTTTTCTGTACCTATACTGATGAATTGCATGATAATGGTGGTAAGTATTACGTATTTTGCTTCAATCGTGATAGACTACTCCACTGGCATCGTTACCATGTTCGAAAACAAATAAGAACATTGCTAAAACCCAAATAAAATGTAAACATTATATATTAATGAATTACATTGATTAATATGTAGGCAAGTTGGCTGTACCAATCGAGTCAGTTGATGACCAGCTTGAAGAGGGCCCAGCTACGTCAACAAGCGAGAAATCGTCAAAGCGAGATTCAAAGCAACGATAGCAACGCGAGCAAAGCAGACAAAGCAGAGAAGCCGAAAAACGAGTGATCCCTCCCCGGGGGTATATCTAGTCATCGCGGATCGCTCTGAAGGTGATTTTCGCTTTTCTTTTTACTTCAATCTTCTTTACTGTCGCTTCCTTTTTACCTCGTAAATACTTTTATCTGTTTTTCTTCGTCTATGAAGGATCCGGAGGATCCGGCGTTGGTGAAATCATGAGGAACGAAAAGAGAAACGTTACACGAGGAGTTTAGAAGGATCGAAGCAGAGCGATAGAAATATCGCAGACGAATTCCGTCGAGTCGAAACACGAGAAGTTCGAAGGGAATAGGAACTCGACGAAAACTCAAAGTTCTGATTTATAAAATCGAGAAAAAGGCTACTTTTGCCCTTTTCAACAATCAATCTCTGCCGATTATTTGCGAGTACGAAGAAAGAAAGGACACTTGCGAGTGGCGTTTCTTCATTTCCGAAAAGCAAAAAAAACCACATTTCCTTTCTCGGCTTGCCTTTTTTTTACGTCACACTCGATCGCGACGAGATCACATTCCGCGACTGTCGAATCTCGTTCACTTCGCAATCGTGTCACGGGGCACGGAAGACAACAACGCGGAAGGAAAGAAAACAAAAACCAGGGAAGATTCAAGTACTTATTAACGCAAATTAATTCGCCACGATAAAACTAAGTCGTTTTTATTATATTTCGAACTAATATAATTTTTAAGTACCGTTCGACATTGCCTTTTGTCTTCTTTTTATTTACACGCATTTTTTCTCTTTTGCCGTTTCGTCGAACTTTACAACGAAACTGCTTTTGAAGAAAAAAGAGATAAGGAAGAAACGTTTGAAAGGAACGAATCTTGCGCGAGCTTGTATTCGTTTGTCGAACGCGACATCTTGCCATCACTAACGTTTATTCGACTTTAATGACAGGATGTAAAAGAAAAAGAGATAGGGCTGAATTGCGTTCCTGAGGTAGAACGAAAAAGAGATGTGAGAAAATATCAGCGGGAGAGAGAGAAAGAGAAGGCCGATGCTTTGCGACTAACCAGGCAAAATAAATATTTCAAAGTAAAACGAACAATTTATTATTTTTGTACAATTAAATCCGTTTTTCTCCACGGGCAAAGAATTCCGTTAATTTTACGTTTTCAAAATTAAATCTATCAAAGGAGTATACAAAATCGACTGATTCCGCGTCAAACTTTGAAATGTTATTCTTCAAAGTAACAAATAAAACGCAAGGGCAACGAAGTCAGTATGTGCATAGAAGGACAGTTCTTAAGGATTATATGTGCCGATTCTGCTGGGGGCTGCCCCCATTGGTAGTTCTCAGGTAGCGGCGCTGACGGCGGTTTTCATTCTCGCGCTCGCTTTCTCTCGTGGGCATAAACGTTGGGAGAATGATGATGTCCTGCTTACTCCTGTAGATGTTAGGCTTCGGGCATAGTCATGCCTTGCTTCCTCTTATAGGTATTGTAATATACAGGGTGTCCCATGGCGGAAAGTCATCCATGAAATTGCGGGATTGAGGTGAAATTCTGTGTAGATTGATACAAGCATGTATAGTTCCCGGATCAACCCCTGAATTATTATTAATATTTCAATAAATTCACCATTTAATTCACCCTAAACCCTCAATTTCTACGGAAAAATGTCGAAAAAATATTCCCGAAAGGTTTTTCGCATTTTCCCAGCCTAATTTTACACTTTCGGCAAAAACTCGGGCATTTTCGTAATCAGCAGAAAATTTCCCATAAAATAGACCCTTTTAAGAGGTTAAAAACGGAAAAAAAATTTTTTCGACCTCCCAGGCCCACTTTGCCAGAATCTCAAAAATCACGATATTTCAAAAGGTCGTAGCGCGAGCGCTTTCTATGCTATGGGGTTTCATTTGGGGGGTTTGGAAAAGCTTTTTGCCTAACTTAAATAATGGCGTTGGATTCGTATCGATATCTCTTTTAGTTTCC
>JAPYZI010007042.1:0-13821 GCA_030523105.1 Ophioninae sp. A BG-2022a
TCAAAAGTGTAATACGATACAACGACGTTTTTCTCGTTCGCGGTGTACGAGATATCTTCCAAACTTTACCGATTCTTTCGCGCCTCCCTTTGTCTTCAACAAAAAAGAAAAAAATGTGTGTGTGTGTTTTTTTTTAATTCTCGAAGATCCCGTTTGTAACGTGCAACTGCCAATAGACATGAAAAGAACAACAGCAACAACAACAACAACAACAAGAAAACTGAAAAAGAACAATATACAACAAGAAAAACAACAACAACAACAAAATGAACAAATTTGCCACGAGTAAAACGACATTCGATCGTACTATAGTGTTAGAGCTTATGTAAGGGCGTAATCGCTCACAGTCCCAAACAAACAAACAAAAAGCTGTATTTAGTATTAAAAGAAAATTGTAAAAAACGCCATTTCGAGGGGCAGGGGGGGGGGAATAAAAATAAAAAACGAACAAGCGAGTGAGAAATCGCGACGGAGAAGGAAAATAAAAAAAAAAAAAACAGACGATGTACAATCAACTTCGAATCGAACTAAACGTAACTCGAAGACTGTATGTGTGTGTGTGCGTGTGTGTGAGTGCGAATATGCGTGGTTGTAATTCCGGAGTCGAAAACGAAAAAAAAAAAAGGAAAAACAAAATCGGACTTTCATTGTTTAGATACGAATATACATAAACGCGCCATTCCCATCTGCCCCTCCCCCTCCCCCTGCCGCGCAACTCCGTCATCCAAAATTCTCGCGTATTTTTTCAGGCACGAGAGTCATACGAGTGTACACTTATTTGTTTTAATTCCTCCAATTCGCGTGTTTCAAACGAGAATAAAAAAAAAGAAAAAGAAAAAAAAAATATTTTGTTTTTGGCGACTCAATAATTTCGACAAAAAAAATGTACTCGTCATTAACGGCAGAGCTTGCGGGGTTGAAATACTTTCTGTTTTTTTTTCCCCGCTATCGAATTGCGTTTGCGTTTGTCAAATATTTTTATTTCCCGAATGACGAAAAAAATGCGGGAATTTTGGAGGTCGCGTTGACACCGTGTATATCCCCCGTGCGCGAGTGCGATTGTACGCGTGTGATTGCGAATAACTGTAACGCGTTAAAAATAGAAAAAAGAAAAATGTATAGGATAATCGAAAAAAAAAGTAACAGAAAAAAAAAACGTAGAGAGCTTTTTAGTTTACATATTTATACGGATTATAATTTATACAAATAAATAAATAAATAACAAATAAATATATATATGAATATATATATATATATATACGCAAAATTTATAAATTTAATGAGCGCGAGCGCGCGAATTTGCGTATTAAATATTTGTACGAATTACGATAAAGTAATTCGTAATGAAAATTCAATGAGATCAATTACACCGTGGACGCGTGTGTCGAGTTTTTAAAAAATTTCATCGTCAAAGACTGAGGATCGCAGGATTCGTGGAGTAACAGTAGAAGATTACGTTGTTTTTCTTTCGTTATTCCTTTTTCTTTCTTTATTTTTTTTTTTTGCCAACGTTTCCGAAAAAAACGTGAATTCGAAGAAATGAAAAACAAAAAAGAAACATTAAATAAACAAATTCCAAGCATTTCGCGAGCGACTTTTACAATTGTTCGAGACGTTTAGATTTAACGGCATTTTCATCGATTCGTCGATCGCGATTTCGACGAATGTTCGTATTTTTATGAAAACGAACAAAAACAAAAACCATTCAACTGCGCGTCGGTTAGTCAAAAAATAAAACGAAAAAAAAAAAAAAAATGAACAAACAAACTTCGAATCCCATTGATGCGAAAATTCTCGATCGGTCCATTGATTCTCGCGAAAATCGAACGCGAGACCGAAATCTACGTCGGAGTAAAACGAGTTTCATTTAATAAAAAAAATTTTTTTGTTTTGCGATAAAATGTCAAATTTTCACGCTCTCGAAACACCCGCCACAAAAACGAGACAAAAAAAAAATTGACAAGCCTCATCGATTATTACGTGGAGCTGAGTTTTCTTTCTTTTTTCCTTTCTTTTTTTTTTACCGAGAAAAAATTAATTCAAACGGAAGTGAAAAAAGAAGAAAAAAAATGGACCTATGCGTTGAAACGCGAAAGGACCCCCGGAAGCGGACGAAAGAACTGAGCACACGCACTCGTCAAACCCCCAATGAAAATCCTAATCAGAATTGGATGATCACACGAAAATAAACGCGCAGAATCACTAAAAACAAGAAGAAAAAAAGCCAAGAGAAAACAAAAAATACACCATCACTTAGGTGACGAGAATTGTTAGCGATAGAAAACATGAAAACCAATCCCCAGGGTGTGCGCTTGAAAAGAAAAAAAAAATTGGTCGTTTCCGCGAGACGATAAGATCGTTAAATTGTTATCGAAGCTAAGATAAAAAGAAACAATAGTTTGTATAACATATACGAAATATCACTTTGTATAAACGTAACGTTAGTCACAGCGTGTATCACCGATGACCTGTCATTATTGTATATGCGATGAAGGGACGCGAAAAGAGAAAAGTTCATTGCAAATAAAGAGGGAAAATGATGAAAACTTTCGTTTGTTTTTTTTTGTTTTTTTTTGTTTTTTTTTTTTGAGAAGAACGAAGATCGCTTCTAACCTTGCTAAATTGGCCCAAAACGTATTTCAATATGTTGGCTGGGGCGTCGTTCAAAAGTGGCTCGATCGCTTCTACGTGAACGCACTTGTGAAGTATTTGCTTCAGGGCCGATTTACTCTTCGATCTCAAGTCCTTGGAATTTTTCTCGTTTTTGTACATCTGGTGGATTCCAAAAGTAAAAATGTCAAAAATTAAAAAAAAAAAACCAAATTATGTTTAAAAGAAATAATGTTTTTCAAAATACTGTACATGATTTTTCACTTTTTCAGTTCGATATTAGATTAGTTTTGAACGCTGATTTTCTTATCGATTATTTTTCAATCAATATTAGTAATAATAATGTCACTTTCTTTTGAGAAGTTTAAACGAAAATTAATTGTTTTTCATGCCAGCAATACGATGACAAATTGTCTATAACAACAATTGTTTATTCAAAATTAATTATTTAACAAATATTATTTATTTTAAGAAAGTAGAAAATCGTTTTCGTTGTTCAGTTCAATCGGGTGGCCAAAATCAATTTTTTAGATGAAATATAAATATAAATAATTTTTTTTAATAAAAAAAACTCTAAAAAATGATCACACTATACTGAACGTCAATGAGTCCTTTTTGACAAAGAAGAAATATTTGATGAACTTGAATTGTCATTTGTTGAAAAATTGATCGTTTTTTAGAGTTTCGCTAAAACCGATTTTTCTTTTGTCGAATAAACTCGAGCTGAACCACAGGAAAGAGAGAGAGAGAGGGACGGAGAGAAAGATAATTTTTTTAGAGTGTTTTTTTACCTCCAACAATTTATGCAACAAATTAGCGGAGGAAATAGCTTTGGCGTGTTCGGCTGTGTGTTTGCCGATTTGTCCGAGCGTCCAAGCGGTTATTGCGAGGATGTGATCCTCGGTTTCCTCTTGGAGCACGATTGCCAGTTGAATTACCGCTCTCGAGCCGATAACGGCGATCGCCAATTGATCCGAATGACCGGCGATGTATCCGAGAGCCATTATCGCTGGCATTCTCGTCGAGGATTTCGAGTTGTCGATCAGCTCGATCAGAGCTCCGATACCACCGGTATTTACCACCAATTGAGCAAGCTGTACGATACAAGGGACAATTCGGTATCGTTTTCGATAATGGTTTTCCAAACGAAAAAAATGCGGTTGATTTCCATTTTTTTTTTTTACGATTTGTGACATTCCAAATTTTATTCAAATTTTCAAAGTCAATTTAAAGCCTCGAAATTTGTTAAACACTTCGAAAATTTGCGAGTTTAAGTCGACCTTCTATCCCTCCTTAAGAGTCAAATGAAGGACACAAGAGCGAAGATTTAAATAAATAATTTCGATCAAATAAATATCGTCTTAAATTTGATTTATATTCCCTAAAAAATCGAATTGTCAAAAGAAATTCTCGAATTATTATGTATAAATATTTATTAATGAAAATGTTATTATTAATTATTCATTAATAATAGTAAATAATAAATAATTATAATTAACAATTACCAGTTATTACAATCGAAATATTTGGGTTCATTAATAACATTTGTATATTATTTCGATTTATTAATTTTAATTGTTATTATAAATTCATTTGACTAGTAAAATCGAAAAAAAATGATTTAAAACGTAAAACATGTTTTTTTTTTGCGAACTTGTTATGAACTCTCACTTCGAGGGTGTGCTTGCAAACTTCACGAGTAACTATCGCAGCGGTTCTACTGACGGTTTCGTCCGGATGGCCCATGTGTACCAAAACTTCAGGAAATATTTCAGCCTCGACAACGGTCTCGGCGAGGTCGACGGAATGTTTCGCGATGCTGCCCAATGCCGCGAACACTTGACGCTTTTGCACATCGTTCAATTATTTCATTCACAATAAATAATTAACAATAATCGAGATTCCAACTTGTGCAAACGCTAGTTGAAAAAAAAAATAATTGAAATGATGGGTTGTGGGTGTGCTGATCATCAATAATAAATCAATACGCAATCAATCAAAGCTAACATTAATTATATGGATTTAATCAGTACGTAAAAATGTTAACAAAAAAAATTAAAAACACGGTAATTACACGAATGCTAATTATTGGTAATTAAATAAAATTATTTAATTAGCAATTAGCAATTATTTAATTAGCAATAATTATAAATAAAGTAATAAAAATGCTGATTAAACTTACTCTATACCCAATCAAAAATGCTTTTTTCAATTGTACGTTTTATAGGAAACTGTTTTTTTCGACATTTCAAACAACGACCCGAAAAATCAATCTCGCGATTTTCGTTGTTTCGAAAAACGAACGTATCGATTTTAACGAATACAGGAACAGCTCCTCGTTAATAATAAAAATGTTTGTTTTCGGAAAAATCGATTATCTCGTAAATATCGACGTTCGAATGGAAAACGATCGATCAAAGCCCAGCGAATTTTACGTAATACCGTCAAACGCAGCCTCGCGTCAGAATAGCAATTTGGTCGTATTTGTAAACCGACCTTGAGCTTGACATCCGGATTTGAGATTGCCTTAACGAGGAACGGCACGGCACCGGCGTCCACGACCGTTTGAGCCAATTCAACGCTGTGCTTGCTTACGTCGCTCAGAGCGGAAGCACTTATCTGTTTGAGGCACAATTCAGGCTCCTGGAGACACAGAACTAGCAGAGGTACCGCGCCTGTGGTAAAAACCCAAACACGATCGGACCCTGTTAACTCGAAAATCGTTATCTCACATATTCAAAAATTCTCGGGTTTTCAAACAGTTTTTTTTTTCATTTGTTTTAAGATTTCATTTCGACGTTAATTACTTTTCAACAGTTAAAGCAAAAAAAAAAATACATGTTTCTCGCTTTATATCGTAATAAGAAAAATAGGGATTAAAAAATACAGAGAGAATCCTTTGCCCGTTTGTATTTTTTATTTTTGTCTTTGCTATCGAAAATTCGAATTGAAAAATTTGTGAATGAAGACAGAAATAATAAACGAAAAAAGGAACCTGCGTCAACCGTGGCTTGGGCCAAGCTCCCGTTGTGTCTCGCTACATAACCGATGGCCCAGGTAGCAGCTTCTTTGACTCCGTAATCAAAATCCTCGAGGCAAAATACGAGGGTCTCTAAACCTCCGGCGTGAACGACGACAGCGGCCATTTCCGGCGAGTGCTTCGCTACCGCTCGAAGCACGAAGAGAGCGGCTTTTTTGTAAAATTTCTACACTCGAGCGAAAAAGCACGTAGTTCAATAAGACCGAGGGGGAAAACGGGAGAATCTGTACAACAACAAACTTCTTTCTCCGAACAAACTTTTACGACCGTTGTTCGATTGGTTGACTCAGTTTGCGATTGTTTGACTCTGTAAAATAATGGATTTCTGTTTACTACATCCAATGTAGTAAACAGAAATTCATTACTTTCTAGAGTCAAGCAATCACAAACTGAGTCAACCGATCGAACAACGGTCGTAAAAGTTTGGTCAGTACGAAATCTCATATTTCTAACGCCATCTAGTGTAACCCGATCGGACTTATACAACGCGAGATACAGGTAACTAAAGCCATCTATTAGAAACAGCTTGAATTTCTTTTTACTACGTCTAATATGCATATATATATATATATATATATATATGAATTGTGTCGTTTGCTCGCTTACATTCGAGGAACGCATACGTTTTGTTTGTCAATGTTTTTCAACAATTGGGGCACGACGTCTCTTCGGACGACCGCTTGAGCTATTTTGTCGTCGTGATTGGCCAAACGACCGATCGCTATCGCCGACATTTGCTGAATCGAGGGTACAACGTCAGAGAGCAAAGGACGAAGAAGATCGAGGACACCGGCTGATTCGAGGCACTCAACGTTGTGCGGACGCGACGCCAGATCCGCAATTGTCTGCACGAAGGTCGTCCGCGCCTGCTGGTACTGATTGAACACTGAAATCGCGACGTATTTTTCGATACCCGATGAATTCTCATTTCGTTTCATCGATCGTCTAGAGCTTTCGTGACTAATATCGTTTCGAAAACGTTTCAAAGTTGGAACGACGTACGGAATCGACTATTTATTGGTTAATGGATTTTTTTTCGGATCGTCCTGTCAATATTGACAACCGTCGCATGAGCTTTTAGTATTTTCAATAACATTTCCGATTTAATAATTACATATATATATATATATATATATAGAAGTACTCTTTTTACTTTTTGTTTAATTCAATTAAAAGAATCATTTGTGTACGAATCAAATTAATTGAATAACATTAGCTTATTTATTTGGTAACAAATTTTTTTAATTTTTTTTCGTAAACTTGATATGAATCGATTTATTTAATTTTTATTTATTAATTTTTACGAAAATTGGGTTTTCGACTTCGATCTTTTGAGAATCGAAAAAATGTAGTGAATTTTAAAAAATAAATGTTGTTAACGACGTTTTTCATACATCCGACATGGAAATTACCTTGCGAGACTATACGAGCAGTCATCGTCCCTCAAACCCGAAATTTCTTCGGTTTTTACGGCCGAACTGAAAAATAATAAATATAACGTTTTGTGGGATGACGTTTTTTCGCGACGGGGACGCGATTCGTTTCTTTCGACAGCGTCGATAAGTTTCCAACGAGGAGTCGTTTTCGATCGTTTGTTAAGGCCCGAGGAAACACCGCCAACTGACGAGGGGGAATGTCTTTTCCCCATCGGCAACGTTGCTATAGTTACGAGTTTTTTTTTGTTTACAGTACGTGAATCCCCTTTAGAAACGTCAAAAGATTCCGCCCGGTGAAGCGACAGTTCCTTCTCCCCAAAAAAACCGACGAAAAAAAAAGATCACAATTTTTGAGCGAATCGAAAAATGTCGGAAGACTTGCTGGCCAAGGAGAGAGAGTTTCATCGGTTGAATCGCGAGCTTGGCGAGAAGACGAAAGACCTCATGAGGGAAGTCGATTCCTTCCTTATTTCCCATACTACGAACGCTCTTGGCTCACGACTCAATGAAACGTCGTCTGGAAATGTTCATTCCAATCGCCACGAACCAAGCCTACTGGAGGGGACAAAATATTCGAAGCGAATCAACGGAGCATCCGAAGAAACTTCGGTACGACAATCCGAAGGGTAAATTTCTAAAAAACGATTATGAAAAAAAGCAAGAAAAATCATTGTTGAGAAATTTCTTATCAGTTAAATAATAGAAAAATGAATTGTTAATTACTAAACTATTAGACAATTGAGTATTATTGAATAATTAGTAATTAATTGAGTATTAGCAGTCAATCAATTATTAATATCAGTTCGTAAATACTTGAATATTTAAATACGAACTGATTAATGATTAATTGCGTCCAACCAACTGTCACTTAGTTAATAATATATTTTTTTCTGATTACTAATCTAATTACTGAACAGTAGTAATTATTAACCATTGAATTAAAAATTAGTTACTGATAACTCGGATCAATAATTGGTTATTAATCCACAGGGATCTGGAAAATCTTTCGATCGAACAAATCGTCTCGAGGGATCCTGAGAATTCGAGGAGCGAAGCTTTCGTTCGATTTCTCAAAGCTAAAATAAAATTGCTGCACGACGAGCTCGAAACTATTCGCACCGAATACAAGAAAAAGGTGAAACGGTATTGAATTAATTTTTGGACAAGTTACGAGGTCAAATATTGCACGATGGAAAAAATATTTCGATTTTTGTTATTAATTTGTGACTTTGTATCGTTTGGATTATAAAAAAAATTATTTTGGTTCGTAAATTACTTTTCCATCGTATTGATATCAAATTAATTTCAGGTTATATAATATATACGTAATTTTTTGTTGTTATGCTATAAAAATCCACAGGATTATGCCAGAATCGTACTGAATTCACATGCAAAAACGTTTTTTTTTGTTGTCGTTCACAGTGCAATTATTGCAAGGAACTCGAAACAGAAAACAAGAAATTAGAAGATTCAAGATCGAAGTTTTACAATCAGACGATTGCACTGAAGGACACGATCGCAAAATCGGAAGCCAACAACGCGAATTCACAATCGGAGATTCAAGCACGTGCTACGGAAATTTCATCTTTAAAAAAGGTTCGTTATTGGTCGAGCAATCGAATTATTCAAAATTCGATTTTGCGATTAAACAGTTTCTCCGGAAATATTTTTGTTACTGAACAAATTTTCTATTCGCCTCAAAGGAAATCGATGCATTGAAGAAAGAATTGAAAACTTCGAGCCAACAGATGAGCAGCCTCGACACGAGACTCAACAGATCTTTGGAGGACAACGAAAAACTACGAAATATATTGAAGCTCAACAAAATCGAGGAAAAAGTAAACTAAAAAAGAAGTCAAAATCTGTTTCCGATTTGAACACGTTTTTTGTAGAAGCCAATTTTTTGAGTTTCGGGAGTACCATAGAAAAAAAACTAGTATTGAAAACTAGATGAGGACACGTTTTCTCTTTAACGCGTTTATATTACATACTGGTTTTAACACAATGATCCAACATTCGCATTGATTACAAAAATGAATCTTAGCTTTTTACTTTTTCGTCAATTTAAAAAACAATGTGATTTTTTTATTTTTTTCCGGAATTTACAAAAAAAAAACGTTATTTAAAAAATTAGATTTAATGTTTTTACAAATGTTGCTAAGAATGTTCCATTATGGAGAGTTGGATAGTATCACGGTTGAATCGATGACCCGAAAAACAAAAATTTCAGGAGCTGAGAGACGAGATAAGAAGATTGCAGGAGAGCGAAAGGCTTACTGTGAAAACCTTCGAAAAACAGAGATCGGAAATATTGCAGGCTTTCAAGAAGCAAACTGCGCTGGTCGACAATTTGAAGAGACAAAAGGTAAGAGGATTCGGCGATGAGGCATTTCTCTCAAAGCTTCCCAGCGTTCAATCTCGTTTCGGAGGAGAGCTTCCCGTGCCGAGTAAATGGTCTTTCGAACGTCAGCGAGCCTTTAAAGACGAAGTTTTTCGGGCGTGATAAAAGCGTGATAAAAACTCCAACGAAAGATCTTTTTTCTTTCTTTATTGAAATTTGCATTTTCGCAAATTTAGAAAAGTTCGTTTCCCAGCTCTCCTTTCGAGATAAAACAATTGAACTTTAAAAAAAAACTGGATTTTGCAAATTATTTAAAAAAAAAAAACAAAAAAGGATTGTCAATATTTTATTCGGAAAGAATTGGAAAAACTCAATCCTCATCGGTTGAAGTTTCAATTCTGGATTTCACAATTTGTTTTATTGCCCATCGAAATTTTGCGAACGTGAGAACGAGGTCGCGAGGGGCGAGTCCAACGGTATCTTTCGTTCGCCTACGCGGGCCATTTTCCGCTGATGAAAGATTGGACAATTCTGGCGACCTCAACATTAGCGAAGGAATTTGTCCAAGCTCGCTAATCACCCTCTCTCTCTATCTCTCTCTCTTTCGCAGGCACATCTCGAAGCGAGCAGACAAATTCAATTGACCGAGGAAGAGTTCTCGAAGCTCTTGGAGTGGAGCCCGGAAAATACATGATTGTACATCCGTGCAAGAGAAATAATAAAAATAAAATGAAAAAAAAAAAAACATCACGAATACACGGAGAGAGAGAGAGAGAGGGGGGGGGCGAGAGAGGGGGGTAAAAAGCCAAGAGAACGTAAGATCCCTTCGTTTTTTTTCTTCATTCGGTGGCTTAAAAAAAAATGTATTCTTCTCAATTTATTTACACGAGGCCCGGAATCGTCCCAGGCCAACATTACAGGCTGCGAGAATCGACACGAGGATTAAATAATCGTCTGAGAAAATCGCTCGTCGTTCCGTTCGTTTTTCCTTCTCGTGAAAACAAAAAAAAAAGACAAGAAACGGAAAACAGCACTTCGTCGCAACGCTAAATTTATTTTCCCCTCGGGATCTCGAGCGACGAGAATTCACGAGTCTTTTTTAAAATTTATTTTTATGTTTTCCTTCCTTTTTAGAAACGTTCTTCTCGCGCACTTCCGCACACTTCTACCTAGCTCTATTGCTCTATCAAGTTGCCTTCTCATATTCGTTTATTGCACTCTCTCGATCTCGAAAAAAAAAACTACTAACCTAAAAATACGTAAAAAAGAAACAAAAGAAATGTCGATCGTGTTTTTCTTATTTTTTTTCGTAAACATTAATTGGTAAACAACGAATCGATCGTCCGTAGTTCGCGTGCTGTGGCGGCCTCGCGATTACGATTACAATCAATAATAAATTATCAAAATTTTCCCGTATTTTTATTTTTATTTCGCGGGTCTGTGAGGACATTTGTCCCTCCGTTTCGTGGAGGGTGCAAAGAGGTGTTTTCGAACGAACGAACGAAAATTTAAAAAAAGGAAACAAACGCAGCTCTACGTTTCCCGGAATGAATCGTTTATCGTTGGGCGATAAAATATACGTGAGATAATCGAAGTTTCAAGGCGTTCACGGCTGCTGCAATCGTTCTTACAAAAAAGAGTATAGCTTCCGAGCAAATGTTGCGTTTGACGCGCATCAGCCTCGGCTGATCCTCGTGTATGGGCCGCCATCGTTCCCGATCGCTGCACTCGTCGAATCCATGATATCCATGATAATCATTGCGAAACCTGATCCGGTAACTCTCTCGTTGATTTTTCTCCCGTTTCGTGGTGCCTGGTGAGGTCAGGGGTCCCCCAAGCTCTGGAATCTTGATCTCTGGCTTGATCCAACCAGCCCCATCCTCTTTGACGGACGTCAAACGTCATTAGGCACTGGAGACAAAAATCGGTGATCTTTTCGTTTTGCCGTATTGAGCGGACTTCCGATTGGCTTCTTCGACCTATTTCTTCGGTGCAGTCGACTTCTTCAAATTTGCGATTTGACTTAGATCCTCGAAAGAATCGCTGCCATGTTTTCAAGTCCCCGTAGACCGAAGAACGATTCCAAGGGAAATCATGGCCGACCGGGACGACGGCGGCGAATACACGAAGACCGTTCGTGAAACTTCAGTATCGGAAGTCACGAATATCGTTGGCAATGACGTCAAGCGTGACCTAACGAGATGCTCCTCGGCGATTCCGGTGCACGTCGAAAATTCACGAATTCAAACACCGACTACCACCGCCTACCACCAAACGTGTCCATTTTTCTCGTGTCTCTCTCTGTCTCTTTTTTTTTATTAACATGTTAAAAAAGAAAAACGGTTTTCAAAAAAGTTTCGTTTTTTGTTTTGTTCTTCTCCGTGCGTGCGTTTCTTCGCGTTGCGATTGATCGGAAACGTGAAATACGCGCGATTTCACGCACAAAAAAGTAGTCGTTCGAGACATAAATAAATATATTGTGATGTTTAGCAACATTTTTTTCTTGTTTCATTTTTAATTCATTTCATTTCACCTGCTCGATATCGCGTTTTTTTGTCTCTCTCTCTCTCTCTCTCGCCCTCTCGCGCGCGCTCTCACTCACTCTTCTCGCTACCTCGCGGGCAAATATTATTTCTTTTTTTTGTTTGTTTTTTTTTCAGCAAGTCCGTGATATTAGTTTCTTTTTCACGTTGCACGAGCAAAATAACGTCGTTGCCGGTGGATCGATGATGGTCTCGTCGAGATTCAACGCGTCGGCAGATCACGCCAGATAGCTGTAGGTGTCCTTCTGTCCCTCCGTGCGTTCCAGATACTCTTTTTCAATTAATATATCTATACATTTCTGCAATCAGAAAAGTGAGCGGCTTGTTATCGAGAGGATAGAAAAATTGAAGGTTTCGATGCCAAAGTAAAAATTTTTCGTAACGCTTCGAGGAATTTTGATGTCGATTGTAAAATCTCGTCATCACCGTACTCTCGTCAAGAAATATCGAAAATCAAACGTTGTGTTGATGTTCCACACAGTTCCGTTGAACGTGAAGAGCACCAGCTCGAATTTGGCTTACGACGGGAAGGATTTAACGCGTACGTGGATTCGGACTTACTGACCTTAATAACGTGGACCCGTGGCTTAAACCTAGAGCTCAGTTGATTCAAGACTTCGGCAACGAGCTGCTGATGTTTGAGGACTTTGCGCATCTTCATGATCCTAACGATGGCAGCTTGTATCAGAAGTTTTCGATCTTCCTCTATGTGCTTGTGAGTCGTCTCTTGTTCGATCTTCAATTCCGTCTTCACTGGCACGTTTATGTTCACGCGCAATTTTTTGCTAGATAACAAATGCAAACGGTTGTAAAGAAATATTGCATTCCAGGATATCCATCGTTTTACAATGAAAAGTCGTCGATCTCTCGAAAAAACGATGAGAAGTGAAAGAAGCGTACTTTTTGTAGCCGGTGAAAAGTTCCACCGTGGAAAGCGACGTGAGCTCGGCTTCGTCGTCGATCGCCGCAGTCAGAAGCTTCGCCTTGAGAAGAATTTGAATCACCTGATGTGAATGGAAAAACGGAAGTTAAAGATTACGATAAATTAACGTCAGCGATCAGCGAATACATTTAACGAAAACCAAACCTGAAGCAAAAAGTCCATTTTAATCTGAGTCGCGTCGTGTAACTGCTGTATCGTCCATATCGTCACCACGTTATACTGCAGCAGCACAGCCATTTGAAAAGTCGAGGCCTGCAGTGTGTAACGATTTTTGAAACAATTCGTGAGTAATTCACCCTTCGACATGTTGTACAGCCAATTCAACTTTCTGCCGCTGTGCTGTGAACTGTAGAATGTCGTGAATCTGTGCACGGATCTTTCCAACTGAAAAGTACAAGCGGTCCTCGTCAAATCTCTTTGTTTTTTTGCCGTTTCCGGTTGAAATGAAAGCAGGGAAAACAATACTGCTTTCATTTCATATCATTGGAAGCTTGGTTTGGGTTTGACCAGATTTTCGATCCTGGATGTTGGAAATCCTGGGAACGCTTCAGGCAAATGATTCGTATTTGAGTAATATGTCGTTTTTAAAATTTCAGTTATCACTCTACCTCTGACTTCATGCGGTATAAGATCTAATTCGTTATAAATAGCACATCTTAGGAAATTTCAAACTCGTAAAGATTCGAATCGACGGAAAATCCAAATATTCGTTTACCTCCGTTGGCAATGAAAACGTGAAGGACTGTTGGAACGGCCACGAGCCCGAAGACAGTACTTGTATTGTAAAATCGATGTCAAGAGGTTCCGCCGAGTTCGTTAGGTGTCGTCGAAACTGTTCGTTCAGGTCCTTGGAAACTCCGATATCCTAGGGAAAGAAAATTAGGTTTAAAAACGGAGTTAAAGTAGTA
>JAPYZI010007045.1:0-22566 GCA_030523105.1 Ophioninae sp. A BG-2022a
ATTTCAAAGTTGGACCATCGATTTTTGCAAATTTTTCCATACATACCCCTTTGCCTCTTTTTTTGCGATTTTTCAAGTGGACTTTCTGGGAAAACTATTTGAGATATCGATACGAATCCAACGCCATTGTTTAAGTCAGGCAAAAACCTTTTCCAAACCCACCAAATGAAACCTCATTGCATAGACGGCGCTCGCTCTACGACCATTTGAAATATCGTGATTTTCGAGATTTCGGCAAAGTGGGCCTGGGAGGTCGAAAACATTTTTTCCCCGTTTTTTAAGTAATAAAAGGGTTTATTTGATGGTAAATTTTTCGCTGATCACAAATATGCCCGAATTTTTGCCGAAAGTACAAAATTAGAATCGAAAAATGCAAAAAACTTTTCAAAAATATTTTTTTGACATCTATCCCTAGAAATAGAGAGTTCAAGGGGAATTATTTCTCCGGATATTTAATATTACGGATTTCTTCGTGTTTGTTTGAATTACAAATCGTCATACAAGAAACAACAATTAATTCCGTGGTTCCAAACAACTTCAAATTTCGTCCACGATCGATGTTTTTTTTTCCTCGCGTACACTTTTCCCCCAAATCGTTGATGGAAGAAAAAAAAAGTCAGTTGGGGGTTCGGCCAACAGCCGAAAGCAAGAATATCTCGAAAGACCGCAATAATTAATTCACCAAGTGCCTATATATTCTATTTCTTGGAGAGGGGTGGGGGGTTTCGACGTCGACTTGTTACGGCTTAATTAATCGCAATAATTAAAAGGAAGCCGGTGTACGCGTTATACGAGCGTGGGCCAGAAAGCAAACTTTGCTCGTTCCCTCCTTACTCCCTCTCATCATCGGCCTCTTTATTTTCCTCTTTTTGTTTTTCCTTTTTATTTTTCATTTTTTAAATTTTTCTTTTTTTTTTTCTGCATTTAAAAAAATTACCTTTTTTGTCTCTCGTGAATTTTGCACGTTGAAAAATCCAAACTGTTGAATGGGGGTTGGTGGTGGAATTCGTATTTTCAAAAAAGCAACACAAAAAAGAAAAGAAAAAAAATATTTTTTTTTAACTATAGAAAGTTACTTTTTATGATGATTTTTGAATTTGTTTGGGTTATAAATAATGATTTTTTTTGTTAAGGTCGAATGGAAATATGAATTCTCAATTATTGATTAACGATTTGAAAGGCAAATTGTGTTTTCACGAATGGGAAAGCATCGTCAATTAATCATGAATTATTAAAGCCAGAACACATCGAATGAGTAGGAATCCTCATCAATATGCAACAGGGATATCAGCCCGGAAATGAACTCTCTAATGTTGGATATTTGAATAATTTTACGGTGCCATTTTGTGAAGGAGTCTAGGATAGGAGTTATCATCCCTAGGCTGCTAGTTACATATTACGGAATAGGGAAGAAAGGTAGTGCTCGAGGGAGCTTGGAATTTTTATTTTAAACAATGTAGATGCGGCAGAATTATTAAGAATTTGTAAATTGCAAAAAAATGCTTATGCAATAGAAAAAAAACTAGGCGTTTTTTAATTGCGAAAATTAAATTATACGCAATAAATTATTTCTCATTTTTTATTCAAAAAAAAATTTACTCCACAAAATACTTGTTTATTTATTATAAAATTATAAATAATTGATTGCGTGTACTTTTTTAAATTGATAAATTATGAGAATTCGTATTGCATATACCTTTTTGTAATTGAAACATAACCACTATTTTTATTCCATATAATTTATTTCTCGCTTTCATGATTTTTTATTGTTTGGGTTTGTTCGGTTCATTATTTCTTTTTGTATATATTCAATTATAAATATATATATATATATGTTTTTCTTCATCGTATTCATAATATCAAGAAAAAGAACTATACAAAAATAAAGTACCAACCCAAACAAGCCCAAAAAATAAAAATTTAAAAAACCAAAAACGTCAATCATACGCAATGAAAATACTTGTAATTTTTTAATTGCAAAAAAAAGTGTTAACTTCAACGAACGCAAAACATAACAAATATATATATACATATATATATTCAAAAATATACACAAAAAAAAAGTCCCAACCCAAACAAACCCAAACAATAGATATTCGACAAATCTTTTCTTTTCCCAAATTCCATAAATCGAGCAAAAAAATCGTAACCGTTTTTTTTTTTTCTAACTTTGGGATATGAGAGGTTTTCCCCTATATTTTTTCCCAGAAGTTTCCATTTTCAGCCTCTTCTCGTATGCTTCCTGCACCAGCTCGTCTTCCATCAACCCAAAAGACGGGAGTTGGGAAGCTCGTCTCACCAGGAGGATGTGTCGAGTAGTAAAAGTCTTTGGGAGACAAGAGTTTGGGGGGGGGGGAAGAGGGTAGATGGCAGTTTGGAAGGTGCGGAAGGGCCTGTCTGGCACTAGGTTAGTTGGCTATGAAGTACGAGAGATCAGGGAGAACACGAGTCCTCCGAGACTTCGAGGCAAATCTTGTGGAAACTCGAGAGACAAGGGTGGAGAAGACCGGAGGATTTTAAGGGTCAAGGAGGGAATGAAAAACAGACAGAGAGAGAGAGAGAGAGGGAACTAAATCCAGAATTAGAAAGAGACAGACGATGATAGATTTCATCATCACCCAATACTTACTTTCAGCCAGTAACGAAAAATACAAAACTTCATGTAAAACCATAAAATCCACCATAAACCAGCTTAAAAAAAAACCAAAAATATATTAACGAAATAAAAAAGCGAAAATTTTATGAATAAAAACTACATAAATCAGGAACATAGTAATGAAATAATAATAATAATAAATATGTATTATAACGTATGTAAATATAATCATAAATAAATATTATTATAATAATAGTAATATAAACAATTTTTTAAAATATACGAAACAAGAAATTAAAATTGTGGGCAAACAAAAGCTATGATAAATCAAGAAAATAATAATAACAATAAATTCTGGAAAAAAAATCTCCTATCCCCATTATTATTATTATTATTATTATTATTATTATTATTATTCATTTTAAAACTGCGATAATAATAATAATAGAGATAAAAGATTTTCGTTCCTTTTCGTCTTATAAAAAAATAGATAAAAAAACACTGTTGAAAAATTGATTTTCTCGAAACTTCAAAATGGAATCCTGGGTTGAACTACAACTGTTCGATTCAACCCTCGTGCCCTTTCCATCCTTTATCGAAACTTCTCGAGGAACGAAACTGAAAATCAATGAGGAGAAGGGGACCAGGGAAGGGGGGAAAAAGGCACTCGAAGTGGCATTTCGAATTTATGATTGTACGGATTAATTTGTAAATTCACTCATCGGGGTATTACTGTATTAAGAGTTGTAGCTCTCGAGATGAGAGCTCGTCTCCACGGTACTCGGGCTTTCTACTTCGATGCCAATCTTTTCGATATAACGAAGTACGACGAGGTCGGGTTTTCGATAGCGAAAGGCTTCTTCTCCCTACCACCCTCAGACTCCTCCAAGTCCCTTAAAGAATTCATTTTAATGCTTTTCTCGACTCAAGGTCGAATCTCGTTTCCACTAAACCCCCCCCCCCCCCCCCCCCCCCCCCCCCCCCCCCCCCCCCCCCCCCCCCCCCCCCCCCCCCCCCCCCCACCCCCCCCCCCCCCCCACCCCCCCACCACCCCCGAAGAGAGAAAAATTAATGGAAATAGATGAATTAAATAAATTTATTAGAGAATTAACGAATGAAATTAGAAAGAAAAATTAGAATTTGGATTTAGATTTAGATTTCGATATAAATTTTGAAATAATAAAATTTCTGTTTTAATTTCTAAATTTAAAATCGAATAATTTTAATTTACAAATTCAAAATATAAATAAAAATTGAGATTTGGATGTGGATTTAGATCAGATTTGAATTTAGATTTTGGTTTACATTTGGATCGAAATTTAGACAAATTTGGAAAGAAAATTTTAAAAGATAATTAGAAAGACAAATTAAGGGGAATAGTTAAAGATAAAAGAAGAAGAATTAAAGAAATAAGAAGGAAAATCTAAGGGGAAAAGAAGAAAACTTTATTTTCTTAAAAATATGAACATAAAATGAAATTTTCGAAGGGACGAGGTGCCAAGATGCACAATTCGTGACCAGAAGGGCCATTACCGACTAATGATTAACGCAAATCTACAACAGGCCGTTGTAGTACACATCCAGTACTCCGTAGGAGTACTGGATGTGTACGCCTCCTACGCTCGGGGAACTTCAACGATTACGAAACAGCGAAGCAATTATTTACTATTGCGCCGAGACGAGAGTTCGAGTTCGAGCCTCGAAAAAAAAAAAAAAAAAATTCCTCGAGAGGATTCTTCAACTCGTGACATCAATGATAAATGATTTATTATTATTTATCATTTGCAACTTACCAAATATCATAATCGTGTATCATGAGTCATAAATTATTATAGATTATCAACGATAAATAATAATTCACCATTTTCAATATTTATTCAATACTAACAATTTACCACCATCGCAAATTATGAATTTCAAATAATTATAGATTATAAATAATAAATAATAAATACTTATAGAATATAACATATAAACAATAAATAATTATTAACAATTTATCATTCTTATTCATTCATAATTATAATAATTCATCGATATCGTAAATTATACATAAAAAATTATAAATTCGACGTTAATTATAAAATCGTGAAAATTAATGGAATTTTTTAACATTTTTTTATTTGAAACAAAATATCACAAAAACGAGTTTTCATTGGAGTTGGAATTTGCTTACTGGAATTTGAAACTCGGTTTCTTCTGTCGCTATGAAATAATAATAATAATAATAATAATAATAATATTTCGCCGTGACGAGATAGTTGCTAATTTTCCCGCGGGACTTTTGGAAAGTTTTCCTTCACTTCTGGGATCTTATTGTCATCAGGAGGCTCTGACTGAAGATGCCATTAGGACAGGGGTTGCACAAATATCCCGGTGACCCCCTTTCGCGAGCCTCGATATTCCCATAGCTTTCGAGACTCAACTATGCTTCTCGGCTTTCAACCGTCTCGACTATTCCTCGGACGAGGGAGCAAAGCTCTCCTACTTCTATTCGCCTCCTTGGCTCACGTTTAATATCCCTCTTAAGGGGCTTAAATATCCACCAAAGTTTAGCCTTCTGCCTTCGAAAATGCAATAACGAGTGATGAAGAGACCCTATGAAACGAACAACAATAATAATCCAATTTGAACCCCTCAAAAAAAAAAAACGATAAATTATAAACAAAAGGATTTTTTGGTTTGCTTGGGTTTGTTTGGGTTTAGTTGAAGAACTAACAAGGCTGATGTACTCTAATTAATTATAAATGATAAATAAATAATGCACGAATAATTAATAAATTATTGCGAATAGTAAAAAATGTACAAATAATAAATGAATAATCCAAGATTATAATTCTTTAATAATTCTTTAATGAATAAATATTTATTTAAGTTTATTAATAAAAACTATTAAAGTTTATTAATAAATATTTATTTATTCATAAACTTATTAATTATGATAAATTTATTAAAATAATTATAAATTTATTAATAATTCTTTAATTAATAAATATTAAAGAATTTTCGGGTTCGTTTGGGTTTGCTTGGGTTTACTTAAAGAAGGTTTATATATTATAATGAATTATAAATAATAAATAGAATAAATAAATAATCCAAAAACAATAAATAATTAATTCACCAATAATAAATCAAAACTGTACAAATAATACATAAATAATCTAAGAATAATACATTAATAATAAACGAATAATAAATCAATAAAACTATATATATATAAATACCTTCTAAATATATAATAAATAAATATAATTTGAATAATAAATAAATAAACCTTGATCTATAATAAATAAATAAAACTTGATCTATACGTACCTTCAATCCCAAAAATTCTCTTATTTTACCAACTCTTAATAAATTTGTCACCTTTTTTAAATTAAAAATATTTCGCATCCCCATTAAATTTTCCAATCAGCTGGAATTCTTTCGTAAGGGCAAAATTCCTAATTGAATTTCGATACTGATCGGGCAACGTGAAAACATAAATAATCCTTCCCTCCCGAATGTTGATATTATCTTTCGGGTCTCACGTTTGGAGGTTATAATTGCAACGTGATATCATTCCCGTTGTCATTCGAGGCTGGTATACTCATTAATATATATACGGCAAGGTTTCCCCGTTATCGCGAAAACCCGGGGAGCGTAACAGAGGTCGCCCGAGGAAAGGATAATTAATTTTAATTATAACTACCATTACGCTGACCTTCCGCCCACCGACAGGTATAAATGTACGTCTGTACAATACCAAAAGGTGTTTTACATCGGAGTGTACGGCTAAACCCGGTATCCGTATCCAGTTACGCCCACGGCGTATACGCCAGTCTTTTTCACCATCGTCTACGAAGAACCGCAGCGCCCGGTGGCTCCCCCCCCCCCCCCCCCCCCCCCCCCCCCCCCCCCCCCCCCCCCCCCCCCCCCCCCCCCCCCCCCCCCGCAAATAAGAACACACCAGGCTTCTTCGAATAATTATTTAATCATTATAATATTACGAATTTTTTATTGTTTACCTTAAGATTTTATTATTTTTTACATTTTTTATTTTTACTTCTTCACGACAATTTTTTATGTTTTTACAACGATTTTTTATTTTTCATCGACCATTTGTTTATTTTCCTTGACGAATTTTCATTATTTTTTTTACTATTTTTGAATTTTTTCTCGACGAAGGAATATTTATTTAACAAATATTTGACGTTATATGAAATTTTTTTAAACGAGATGTCTCGGAAATATCAATTGTACCCAAACAAACTCTAAATCACATTAAAAATAATGAGGATTATGAAAGAAAAAAATCAATTGCATATTGATTTTACTGAAAAGGAAATTCGAAAATGTTTATTTTATCAAACAAATCAATTGCGAAATAATTGTATTCAAAATCGAATTCAATAAAAATCAATCTATCAAAAAAGTCAATTTCTAAACGATTTTACTCGAAATACAGATTTAAAAAAATTCAATTTATCAGATAAATCAATTACAAAACAATTATATACAAAACAAAAAGAAAAAAAAATTTATTTGATAAAAAAAATCAATTGCGAAACAATTTTATTCGAAATAAAATTCGAAAAAAAATTACGATTCATCAGAAAATTCAATTACAAAAAAATTGCAATCAAAAGCAAACTCAAAAAAATGCGATTCATCAGAAATATCAATTACGAAACAATTGTATTCAAAACCAAACTCAGAAATAAATCATTTTACCAAAAAACTCAATTACGAAACAATGAAATTTAAACCCTAACACGAAAAAATTCAATTTATCAAAAGAATGAATAGCAAAATGATGATATTAAAAACGAAATAAAAAAATTTTAAAAAATGATGCTTCCGGGGGATGCTCGAAGCGAAAACGGATGGCCTGGAAAACAGACTCGGTAACTCGAATTTCCCAGGTCTCCGGTGTCGTTCCTCACTTATGAAGAGGAGCGGGGGGAAACATATTGGGACGTTATTAAATTCTTGGCTAATACCCTGGAATAACGGTGACGGAGGATCGTCCGTTGGCCGAGAGAAAGCCACGCCCTCTGTATACCCTCAAGTGAATAACTACCAAAAGAGATAACCCTCGTACACCGTATGCATATTACTAGGTACTCGATTCCGTGTAGAGAAGGGCGCAAACCGCACGATTTAACACAGCGTACCAACCGCCCATCACGCCCATTTGCTTTCCCTCGATTCACCTTTTAATAAAATAACCGGACCGGCTGAGTGTCCGTGTGATTTACGTGGCCAGAAATCCTCGGATGAACCATCAACAACCCCTCCTCCTGCTCCCCCCACCCTCATTCAAAATCGATTCTAAACGATCTTCAAATTTTACACCGGTCACCCATCATTTTCGTATTACTGAAAATCGTAATTTCCATCCTGGCGGTGTTGTACTATTTTTATCATTTTTTTTTTAACACGTTTTAACTTTGTTTTTATTTTTTGGAAATATTTATATTTTTTTTTGGGTTATTTTAATTTATTTAGTGTTTTTAGATTTTTTTTTTTTTTAAACACCTAATTGGATTCTGAACGATCTTTTGATTTTACACCGGTCACCCATCATTTTCGTATTACTGAAAATCGTAATTTCCATCGTGGCGCTGTTTTACTATTTTTACCATTTTTTTTTACGCTTTTTTCAACACGTTTTAACTTTGTTTTTATTTTTTGGAAATATTTTTATATTTTTTTGGGTTATTTTAATTTATTTAGTGTTTTTAGATTTTTTTTTTTTAAACACCAAATTGGATTCTGAACGATCTTTTGATTTTACACCGGTCACCCATCGTTTTCGAATTACTGAAAATCGTAATTTCCATCGTGGCGCTGCTGTATTAAATTTATTATTTTTTTTTTTAACGTTTTTACTTTTTTTCTTATTTCTTGAAAATATTTTAATATTTTTTTGCGTTTACTTTAATTTTCTTCTAGTATTTTTGCATTTCTTTTTTCTGTTTTTGGAGATCGGTTCAATAATTTTTTTGACTCACGATTTTTTTTATAATCATCATTATAATAAAAAAAAAAAAAGAAAAAATCTTCGACGCCCAATTTCGAAGCAGACAGAGGGATTTGTGGAGAGTGGCAACTATGCACGCACACGTTTCGCGCACAATCGTTAAACTATCCAAGAGATTTAACGACTGACTAATGGCTACGAGTAACGAGAACACGTCGGGCCTGCTCGTCGATCGTTCGAACATATCGATGGGGATCCCTCCCACCTCACATTTTCCCCCATACAACTATTTACCTATGGGCAATTCCGTAACCCAAAAAAACCTCTTTCTTTTTCGAAATTTTATCATTTTTCTAAAATCTAAAATTCTAAAAATCTAAAATTCTGAAAATCTAAAATTCTAAAAATCTAAAATTGTGAAAATCTAAAATTCTAAAAATTTAAAATTCTAAAAATCTGAAATTCTGAAAATCTAATATTCTAAAAATCTAAAATTCTAAAAATCTAAAAATCTAATATTCTAAAAATCTAAAATTCTGAAAACCTAGAATTCGATAAATAGTGTAATTTAAATTTTAGCAATAAGATTAATTTTTTTGAAATTCACTTTCGTAAAAATGAATTGTCATGTAAATGAAATACTTTTTAGAAAATATTTTGCAAAATAAATTGTTTGGGTTTCTTTAGTGTATTATGAAATGACGATTTTCTCAATTAAAAAAAATTACGATATTTTTAATGTTATTTAAAACATTAAAAGATTCATTATTTAAAAATCATAAATCTCAAAATAAATAAACAAATGAATAAATAAATATGTAACTAAATGAATACTTAATAACAATAAAATATTTATCATTTTTTAATTAGAAATCTTTCTTTTAAATATATTTGCGTTGGATTTTAGTATTTTTTTGGAAAGTAGGACATTTGGTCTGAAGGTATATTGGAAGGTGAAAATTGGAGGTGGAAAGGAGAATATCGAGGATTTGAAAAATCCTGTGTTTAGCATAGGTAGTCATGTACCCATATATACGTATGTAGACGTATACACGTTCGTCCGTCGCGGAAATTGTGGCACACGCATTGGGACTACCGGAAAGGGGCAGTGACTCTGCTGTCCGTTACCTCCGAGCCCTTCCATCAATTCCCTCCTCCGATCCCTTTTTTTTTCTCTCTCTCTCCTTTATTTCGTCTCGCTCAATTTTTTTCTCCCGTTTTTTGTTTTCCCAACGACCACATTACACGTACACGCGCCACGAACGATAGTTCTTTTTTTTTTTTTTTTTTTTTTTTTTTTTTTTTTTTTTTTTTTTTTTTTTTTTTTTTTTTTTTTTTTTTCTTTTTTTCTTTCTTGTTTTAACTTCCGTAAATTTTTTTCTTTTTTAATTTTTCTTCCATGTATAAACGACCGAAAATTTCTGACATTTGAAATTTGAAAAATTGAAGATTTAAAAATTGGGAAATAAAAATAGATTTTTATTTTATTTTATTTTTTATTGTTATTTTCATTTTTTATTCAAACGTGACGAAAAATTTGACGCGTTGAGTTTGTTTGGGTTTGTTTGGGTTGACGGTGTTTTTTTTTAACAAATTTTAATAGAAAAATGAGAAAAAGAATTCGTAAAAAAAGAAAACAAATTTCAAAAAAATTAATTTCAACAAACAGTGAATCGTTTTTATGTAATTCTGAAAAAATGATGTTTTATACATTGTTTTTTTTTTTTTGTACAAATTCACAAATCTCTTTTTATTTTGTTCTTTTTATTGGAGAGATAAAAAAAAATATATGTTTATCTATAAAAATTCGCTTTTTTTGTCTTCTGGAACGATTCGTACGTTCAATGGACAAAAGTGCAATGCGTAACGAATGACTCACTCCCGTATAATATCCCGGATTCGAATTCTCGTTCTCATTTTATTTCCTCTTCAGACTGTTGTCCCACGTGACGACGAGAATAATAAAATTTACTGCTATCCAGTCGAATAACGGAGGGTTGCTACCCGCATTTTTTCAATTGTTTTTTTTTTTTTTACTATTCACCAACCCAAACAAACCCAAACAAACGCATCTGTCCCGAAAAAATAATTTTCATTCCACTAGAGAAACAAAGATTTTTCAATATAAAAGAATTCGAACCCAAACAAAAATTGAAACAAAAAAAATGTTTATTCGACAATAAATTAAATCTTAAAAATTCAAAACCCAACCCAAACGAACCCAAAAAAATCCCACCTATCCCAAAAAATTAATGCCTAGTAAACAACGAATTAAATCTTCGAAATTAAAATAAAAAAATCAAAAACCAAAAAAGCTGATTTCTTCTATCGAAATAAATTTTTTATTGGATTACACTAAACAACGAATTGAATCTTCGAAATTTAAAAAAAAAAAATCAAAAAGCTGATTTTTTTCTATCGAAATAAATTTTTTATTGGATTACGAATGAAGTGTCGAAGATAAAAATCGATAATTCCGTTGATCAATCGAGCATCGGGTAGCTCTCGGAATTTTATTCGCCGAATAATGGAGCGATGGAGTTGAAAGCGAGGCTGGAATTCGCGACGGGCATTGGCATATATCATTTTCACGTTGAAATCATCGTGAGCGATATTTCCATTTTGCATAAACGAATATGTGTACATATCAAATATCGCCACAATTTCACGGGTTCAATTTTACGTTCGTGAGGGGTATCCGATATGAAGCTCTCTCGCTCTCTCTCTCTCAATTTATATATATATATATATTCAAAGTGTGCGAAGAGACGGATAGTGGTTGTCGAACGGATCAAGCTGCCATTCAGAATTATCGGAGCGTACAAGCCCGTTGTTTTTAACGATGAATAGAAAAGTTAGCCCGCGAGCCGATAACTCATGAGTGAGGTGACACGAGCGACGAATAAAAAAAAAAAAAAAACGAAATTTAAAAAAAAAGGATAAAAAATCGGAATAAAAATAACAAATTTGTTTCTCGAGTTATTACGTATTTGTTTCCAAAACAGAATTATTTATACCCGAACGAATGTTGGTCCGTTATTTTATTTGGTTTTTTTTTTTTTCATTAGTTTGATTGTTTGTTAAAAAATGAAATTTGTAATATTAACAAATAAAATGTTCTAATACTAACAAATAAATATTACATTTGTTATGAAATAATATTTGTCATTATTATTGTCAATATATTTCATTATATCCCAAACCAAACAAATTTGAACAATTAACAAATATTCGAAAATTCCCAAATTTTTAAATTTATTTAAAACATTAAAAGATTTATTATTTAAAAATCATCAATCATAAAATAAATAAACAAACAAATAAATATGTAACTAAATGGATACTTAATAATAATAAAAGATTTATCATTTTTTAATTATAAATATTTCTTTTAAATATATTTGCGTTGGATTTTGGTATTTTTTGGAAACTAGGAAATTTGGTCTGAACGAATGTTGGTCCGTTATTTTATTTGGTTTTTTTTTTTTCATTAGTTTGATTGTTTGTTAAAAAATAAAATGTTCTAATATTAACAAATAAAATATTCTAATATTAACAAATAAAATATTCTAATATTAACAAATAAATATTACATTCGTTATGAAATAATATTTGTCATTATTATTGTCAATATTTTTCATTATATCCCAAACCAAACGAATTTGAACAATTAACAAATATTCGAAAATTCCCAAATAAAATATTCCAATACTAACGAAAAAAAAAAAAACAACAAAAAAAAAACAAACAAACAAAATCCATTATTTATTCGTATACAATCTTCTTCCCTTATTTCATTTGCTCATAAACCTGACCGTATCTTTACTGTTAGCAAAAACTTTTCATTACTCTCGTTCGTCAAAGTCTACATTCGTGCAAATATTTATTTATCGATTGGCAGGTTTTTTTATCAGCTCTTGATTTCGGAATTTTCTCTCAACTCCCCTACCCCCCCTTCTCCTCCCCTTTTTGCCATCCCGACGACTTCCGTTCTCCATGGTGTCAATCAGCTGATGACTGTTCCGTTACTCTCGCCCTATTAGGTTCGTAAATAGTACCTCCTCTGTCATCACCGATGGGGATGGTTTTTTCGACCTAGGGGAACGGGAACGTGAAGGGAGGGGAGGGGAGTCCCGATCGAGAATGGCCGGGTGTGACGCGGTGGCTTTCAGCTAATGCTTTTCGATGCCACGTGAAAGTGGTCGATCGTTGAGGGCGCTGATACCGGGTGATAGGAGCGGTCACTCCTGTCGACGCGATCAACCGTCTCCCTCTGCCCACCGCGAAAGAGAAAAGAGGAGAGGGGGGAGGGGGGGGGGGAGACGACGACGACGACACAAAGTATCGATTTCTATAACCGTTTGATTTCGTTTCGTTTGGTTTCGAATTCCACTATGTTTGATGAGCTGATGGCCAAAGGGGAAGGGAATGGAAGAACGGGAGTGGGGGGTTGGCTTTTACCATTTTTTTCCTCTCGAGCCTCAAACACCCAAAACCATCACGTTCGGGGTAAAACATTTTCGAGTTGCGGTAGGAGTCGCGTGGTTTCACCAATCGAACCCAACGGGAGTATTGTACTAACGGGGTAACGTCAATGGAACAATGAAATCAATGGTTGAGACCCTCGAGGTATAAAATTAACAAATTAAAATCAGTGGTTGAGTTAAATGAGTTATGAAACGTCTGAGATAAGGGAATCGAGAAGAAAATTAAAAATTAATCGAGAAGGAATTTTTGATTGAGTCGCTAGAAGAATTAAATCGAGAATTCGATAGCTCAATTTTACGTATATAGCGAAATTTCTAGATATTATTATTGATAGAACGAAATGATCAATTTAATCACTAAAAGAAAAAAATCACGATTAAGAATCTCGAAAAAAATGTAATAAACGACGAGATTATTAAAAACTATTATCGATAGAACGAAATGATCAATTAAATCACTAAAAGACAAAAAATGAACTGAAAGAATTAAATAAAAAAATTTAATCCCTAAAAAATTAAATAAACAACAAAATTACCATTTAAATCCGTAAAAAAGAAAATTAACAATAAAATTACTAGAAACCATGATTCCAAGAACGAAATCACGAATAAAATCACTAAAAGAATGAAATACAAAATTAAATCGCTAAAAAAATCGAATAAACAAAAATATCACTAATTAAATACCTTGAAAGTCAAATAAACAAACAAAAATCACCAGAAACCATCATTTAAAAAAATCGAAATCACGAATAAAATCCCTAAAAGAATGAAATACAAAATTATATCCCTAAAAAATCAAATAAACAAAAAAATCACTAAATGTCTTAAAAATCAAATAAACAAACAAAAATCATCAGAAACCATCATTCAAAAAAATCGAAATCACTAATAAAATCCCTAAAAGAATGAAATACAAAATTATATCCCTAAAAAATCAAATAAACAAAAAAATCACTAATTAAATGTCTTAAAAATCAAATAAACAAACAAAAATCACCAGAAACCATAATTTACAAAAATCGAGATCACGAATAAAATCACTAACCAAAACAAAAAATCAAAATAAGAATTTTTTTGTTTTGGAAAGTATATCTCGGGACAGGTGAGCATTGTAAAGGTGCTGGAAACGGTTCGTGTAGATATTGGCTCGTCCATAGTGCACAACTCATCATGGCTGAGAAGATTCGTCTCTATTAGAGACAGCTCGCGTTTGGCTTATATCCATGGCAACCCGGAGCGCGTTTGAATCAACGCAGCTCCGAGACTGATGCGGCTTTACTTGGCTCCTGGGCCACACGTGCGCCCATTCTCTTCTCCACGTTCCACATATATTACAAACTCCCTCGCGAATAACGTTCCTAATATTGCACACGGAAATTGTGTGGGCGTATCGGCCTCCCGAAGAATCGACGTTTCAAACGTGCAAATGTATTTTTTCGGTATTAGAATCGTGCTATTGTGATTTCGGGATACGTGAGAAGTCAGGGTTAAGTCAGGACCTTTTTTTTCGGTGCTTTTGATTAGTTCGTTCTATTTTGTTTTTAATTTTTTTTAATTCAAAACAAATTTTACGGTTTATTGAATTTAGAGTTAATTAAATTTGCAGTAAACTCAGTTTACAGACAGTTGGATTTACAGTTAATTGAATTTAGAGTCAAGTGAATATACGGTTAATTAAATTTGCAGTTAATTGAATTTCCAGTCAATGGAATTTCAAGTCGATTGAATTTACAATTAATTGAATTACCAGTTAAACGAATATACAGTCAATTGAATTTCCAATCAATTACATTTACAGTTAATTCAATTTTCAGTCGATTAAATTCACAATTAATTGAATTACCAGTTAAGCGAATATACAGTTCATTAAATTTACAGTCACGTAAATGTACAGTTAAATGAATTTCCAGTCATTTAAATTTCCAGTTAATTCAATTGCTAGTCAATTCAATTTCCAGTCAATTCAATTTACAGATAATTGAACTGCCAGTAAATTTAATTTCCAATTAATTCAATTTTCAGTCAATTAGAATTTACAGATAATTGAATTTAATCTGAACCAAATTAACGATAAATTCCCTCAACGGTTCATCGATTTTACATTTCATTGATTATACAAGTACTTGATTTTATCAAAAAAAAAAAAAAAAAAAAAAAGAACATCAACAACAAAAAATATATCGTCGCAAGCTTTTGGATTTCGATGTAGAAAAGCACGAGAATAGTACTCCGTATACAAAATACAAAGTTCACACATAGAAGTCTCGGGGATCTCGACGTTTCTCTTTCCACCTCTACCGAATCGGTTTAATTTCCGTCCGTCATTTCCGATACCTGTCCGTTGCCGTCAGACGCCAGTACATTTCATAATGGCGGATTAAAACGAGAAATGGCCAGTCCTCGTGCATGCGAGATTGGAAAGAGACGAAGAAGGGAGTTAGAGCGGGGCGAGGGGGTGGGGGTTGAATTTACAATGGTGAGAAAGCCCGATTTTTTTCTTTTTTTTTTTTGAGAGAGAGAACGAGATACGAAGCGATGATGCATTGGCTTCGCGAGGCTTTCCAATGTACGCGAGGACCTTTTAGGGATAAAGGATGGAGCCCCGGCCCTCCGAACGTTTTTCTTTTTTTCTTTCTTTTATTTTAAAAACGGCTACTGGAACCGGAGATTCCTTTCTTCTCCGAGCTTTTATTTTATCGAAATTCTCGTATGCTTTTATATCCACGTTCATCGTATATTGGGTGGGACATCAATCAAGTTGTAATTCCTGATCGTTCTCGACGCGCCTGTAAAAAAAAAAAAAAAAACATTTTTTTTTTTTTTTTTTTTTTTTTTTTTTTTTTCAGATCGAAACTGGAAAAAGTGGATTTTTTTTTTTTATATTAAAAAATATTTGTGTATTTTTTTTGTCATTTTTTATTTAGAGAAAAATCCTCTTCCAATGGAAATACGAAAATACGTTATCGGATTTTTTCGGCTATTCCAGGTCGCTGTTCCAAAAATATTCCTGGGTTCATTCGATGAACGAAATTATCAGTTAGTCGTGTTTGGAGGCGAGCGAATAATTTGGTTTGCTATTTCGGGCACACCACGAATGAGAATAATCCATTCTTGATTGCACTGGCCTGATTTATTTTAGTGGAATAAAAATTGGGAGTCGAATGTGCCACTTGAGTTCACACTTTTGGCAATTCAAACTTTAATACTAATTTATTCATGCACAAAAGAGATCGAAAAAATATGTCGTTGTAGGAAAGCTTTAGATTTTATCGTTTAGCTCGCGTTTTCTAAACCCAAACCTAAACAAACCCAAAGAAAGCCAAGAAAAAACCAAAACGAACTAGAGGGAACCCAAAGAAATCTAAGTAGACCCAAACAAAATCAAAGAAACAGACAGAAATCCAAGAAAACCCAAACAAACCCAAACAAGCTCCAAAAAAACCCAAAGACATCCAAGAAAACCCAAACAAACCCAAACAAGCTTAAAAAAAACCCAAAGACATCCAAGAAAACCCAAACCAACCCAAACGAGCTGCAAAAAAAACCCAAAGACATCCAAGAAAACCCAAACAAACTTAAACAAGCTCCAAAAAAACCCAAAGAAATCCAAGAAAACCCAAACAAACCCAATCGAGCTCCAAAAAAACCCAAAGACATCCAAGAAAACCCAAACAAACCCAAACAAGCTCCAAAAAAAACCCAAAGAAATCCAAAAAAACCCGAACGAGCTCAATAAAACCCAAAGAAATCTAAGAAAACCCAAACAAACCGAAAAAAGCCCAAGAAAACTTAAAAAAAACTCCAACAAATCGTGTTTCACTGGAGATACTGACTGGAACTCACAAAAACAAAAAATAAATCGTAAAGTTAAATCGTAACGGACAGTTGAACGTCAATGGAGGGTCTGGCGTCGTTAATTATTTATTTCGTAAGTGAAATCGTCTGGTCGTCCAGACCCAACAGGTCTGAACCCTTCGAAGGATTTCCGTGAGGTTTTATCAGCGCTTGAACTCTGGGAAATGTCTCTTATTTGTCATGCACCCTTGACACGCCTCTGAGGTGGAGCCAGTCATGGCCAGATACGAATAAATTCATAAATTCGTGGCTCGTTTCGACGATGGCCTCTCTAATGTACAGAATGTGGAAGTCCATTCCCTCACCCTGTCTCGGAGACACAGACCCTCCCTTTCCTTGTAATGGACGATATCCGATGCACCCCTAAAAGCATTACGTTCGAGGAATCAGTGGCCGTCAACTAGAAAAGGCAACGTGTAACGAAGTGGCTCATTGCCTCGACGACAGGGATGACTCACCGAATTCGATCCGTCGTCACGAGTTATTCGTAATCTCGTCAATCAAATAACAAAAACCTCCTACTTTTGAAGGGAAGATAATAGTTGAATTTTGACTTAATTTACTGGCTATATTTTGTAGCAGGCTGAGCGAAATTAAATCGAGAGTAACACCAGCAGTGGAATAATTGATAGCGATTAACCCAAACGTATCGAATCAAGCCCAAATAAATCCTAAGTAAATCAAGGGAACCCAAACAAGCTCAGGGGAACTCGAAGAAAGCCAAGGAAACCCAAACAAGCCCAAAAAACCTCGAGGAAATCCAAACGAACCCAAACAAACTTACCTAAACCCAAAAAACCTCGAGGAAATTCCAAATAACCCAAACAAACTCAACGCAACCCAAACAAATCTCAAAAAACCCAAATACGCCCAAACAAACCCAAAAACAAGCTAATCTAATCAACAAAACTCACTAAAATCAACAAAAAAATCCAATAAACTCCAAACAAACCCAAACAAATGAAACCCCGAGCAAACCCGAACAAACAAATGACACATTGAATTTTCAAAAACCCAAACAAACTCCGACAGATCTAACAGATGTAAGAGCTCTAAATTCCAATATTCAGCACAAAGCCAATACGCTGATCAACAAAAATGATCATACGATAAATTCGATGAAAAAATATTTCCTGTACGTGTACAGTCTATTCATCAGTGATAGCCGCCGAAGCTTTACCTCGTGAATTGGAGCGCGAATGAATCCTCCGTTTGATAGCGGCATTGAAAAAGATGTTGAAATCAATGGCCTCGGGTATCTGGGATCCGTTCTTTTCTTCGGGCTTTTTCAACTGCAACGGAACCTGCGAATTGGAGTGGGGAGCTGATACCCCGTCATGGGAGTCGAGATGCGATGCGCTTCCGGTTCCGTTTGGGGTGTGGTAGGCCTCCCCCCCTCCCCCTCCCCCAACAGACTTGCTCTTCCGTCAGTCGGGCCTTCTTTCTCTGTAACCGACAAACCAATTATCCACCTTGGCATCTCCCGTCGGCAGCAGCATCGCGAAATTCTCGATAAGACAAAAAAACCAACAAAAAGAAAGGTCGAACCGTCAGTGGTCGTTTTCGGCGTAATTTTCACGATTCCCCAAGCAAAAACGAAAGAGGACAAAAAAATTGAACAGTTTTCTAGATGGCTCAATGGATTCTAGGGGAATTCTAGGATTTTTGGTGTTTAGGAAAAATGAGGAGTTGTCAATGATCATTGATGGAGCGATGTTTTGAAAAATTTCGATGAAATCCAGCATTCGTTTGGGTTGTACCAGGAATTTTTGGATTTTGATGTTGAATCGATTTGATTTATGATTGAGCCAATAATGGCTGAGTTGATCAACGTCGTTTTGAAGTACCGGCTGGAATCTATCGTTCCTTTTCTTGGTCGCCAGGAATTTTAGGATTTGTTGAATGTACTCAAAGATTTCTGATAAAGAAAACCGTCTGCGTAAAATCTGGTAAATCGATTCTCTAAAGTAACATCTACTATGATGGCAGTCTATTCGCTATGCGATATAATTAAGCAATCTCATAAGTCCGAGCTTACGTTTAGGTTACGAAAGTGGTGGAAAATTGTTGGCTCCGGGATCAAAGAAACTTTCATTTCGCGAGGGCAACACGTCAGACGATAAATGAGAAGGAAAAATCAGAGAAAGCTGGAGTACTCTACGGACCTTTAGAACCGTCGGAGTAAAAGTGAAGACCACGAGTGGAAAAGACCTCCGTATAGTTTCGTACGGAGAGATCTGTCTCGTTTTGCGCTTGGTACACACTCGGATGCACTTAATGGTTGTACGGACTTTGTTGCGGAACGCCACTAGCCGCAACGAGTTATCTCACGCTCTTTCGTTCACTTCTTTCGGGCTCTCGGGTCTCTTCTTCTTTCCTGGCAGTTGCGTCGAGCTGATACCACCGCTGGATGCCTGTGGATCTCACTCGGCAACTTTTTAATCACCCCGGGCTTCAACAAAGATTGCCGAGGCTGTATTTCGAAAGGACACAAAAAACCAGCTCCGCCCGTGAAACCCCGGCCAACCTGGATCCCTTTATTCGAGCCTTTATTGTTCTTTTTTGACCATTTGGTGTACGATCCTCAATTTCGTATCTCCTCCTCACTTGCTTTGATTCATCTCAACGTCTTTTTTTTCCTTCATCAACAGATTTAACTCAATTGGTTTACGTTGGAAATAATCAATTTTCAACTTTTGATCAAGCGTTATCGAAGCCTGGTAGAGCTTGTTTGGGTTTCTTTGGGTCTTCATTCTTACTTTTTCTAATGTACCTCAGTGTCTTAGGTTCGCACGAAAATCAATTAAATCGAAGGAGAAAGAATCATTTTTGCAATGTTTTTTTGATGGAAGACGACTTTCCAAGCTAAATAGCTTTGATACAAATCCCACATCAGGATTGCTTCAGGATTTAGGAACCTGATGGCAATCCGTTTCTTCGGGTTGATGACTTAGCTCGGAGGAATCCTGAAATCCACCCTTAATCTGCCATATTCCATAAGGCGTGCATTAATCTTCGGGATGAAAAGTTGAAACCGCGAGACGAAGACATCACGAGTAGGGGGGAGGGGGCAGAAGGGTGAAACGCGAAAGCCTAGGGCGCTTAGGATCGCGGAACGACCGAAGTACGAACAAAACGACTACGATTGCTACCAGCGCCAGTCACGTGTTATACTTCTCGCTAGGGTCTTCGGTAACTCACGGTTTTATCACATCTTGAAACCAAAGGGTGTCAGAGGCTAAACAAGCCCGCGGCGTTGCAATAACCAAACTGGTGTATGGCTTACTTTGAACTATCGCGCTTTTCTTAAACCCAAACAAACTCTGGCATTTGTTAAACCCAAAAAATGTCTGGGTTTTTCTAAACCCAAACAAACCCAAACGACGACAGGAATCGTGCGATTTTCTATAAACGTACGTGCGAGGATTGCGTATCACTTCCAGCAGGTTTTGAAACAATGAGGAATTCCCCCTGATGGCCCCCGAAGAAAATTCTTCTTTTAGCCAAGTCCCATCAGCCAACGGCGTTTCTTTCCGATCCTCCTTTTCTATTTGCGTATCCCCTCGGCGTTTTGCTCGTCCCCCCCTTAATGGCCATATCTTTTTTTTTCCCCGTTGGTCTTTCTGGTGGCACTCCCGCCAACTTTTCAATCACGGGATTAGACTACAGTCAAAGCTATAACCCGAAGTATCTCCTGACTACTACATTGCGCAATGGGGAGAGAAAAGTGCCAAAAGCCATCTGTTGGTTTCTGGCAAAAAGTTGGTGGGATCGGTTGATGGACACGTCAGTTGTCTCTTTTGTCTATCGAGCTAAGAGTACTCGGGGCTCTCCAGTTTTATCGATTGAATGATTGATAACGTTCTTTTTTCTTTTTTTTTCTCGATAATTGACCGTGATGTGAATATCCCTTTTCTGTTTCAGTACAGTGATCGGTCTACGCCGGTTCTTCTGATCGTCTCTCTAGCTGGGATCAAAGTATGCAGTCCCGATGGAAAAGTAAGTGGTCCAAAGTAATACTAGCCTCTTTAGGAAGGTATGCGGTGTACCAACCCACCTTCAATCCACCGAGCATTCTCTTATCCCCTGTTGGAAAGCGTTAAAAAAAGAAAAGTGACCAGACGAACGGCCGCAAAAGCGACGTACTTAAAAAACAAAAAAAAAAAAGAAAAAATGAAACGTAGGAATCCCTGTGTATTCGGACGAGCTTTTTTTTGATTTTTTTTTTTATGAAACCGCGAGGAAGTATCCTAGCAAGCTGACGTACAAAGAAACTCGGTCAAGCCGGGTGCGCAAGAGCTTCGCAAATCGCCCGGTCGCTTGAGAGCTTCGGCAGCGAAACCTCTTTTTGCACTTTCGGCTCTTACGTTCTCCGAAAATTGGTCCGTCGTGATACCTTCCGAAAAGAAAAAAGAAAAAACTTGAGCCAAAACCTCTTAGCCGTGCGAGAAGGTTTTGTGCTTTCTTTTCAGAACGGACAATGTATCCGTACGAAAATAAAAAAAGCAACGCTCCATTGGATTTTTCATACATCAGGTATTCTAGATGGATATCTGATTAAATGAAACAGACAACTGACTGAACACGCATAGTTTAGACTAGACTGGACTAGATGGACATCTGTCCAAATTGGACTGCCGGATAATGGATTAATTGATAACTACCCAGGCTAGGGAATTATCTAAACTGCCTAAACCAGATAGACAACTATGTCTGGATCAGATAGAAAACTGCCTAGACTAGAAAGTCAAATATCCAAACCGGATAGACATCTTCTAGACTTGATAACCATCTGATTGGACTAGACAACTGTCTAGACCAGATAGGCAACTGTCCAGACTAGAAATCCAACTTTCCGGTCTAGATAGTCAAATATCTAGACTAAATAGACAACTTCCTAGGCAAGACAGTCAACTGACTGAACTAAACAATTGTCCAGACAAAGATACACGTACTCCCAAATTAGTATTTTTCATTCAGCAATTATCCAAGTCCAATACAACCTACCCCATTGGAAACAGGCTTAAACTGGTTGGGCTGTAGTCTACATCCAACATCCTAATTTTTGACACCCCGTTTGACGCTCCTGGAGGCTGGTACAGGTTACTCCGAATTTACAAAAAGCACGCGTGTGTTAATTAATCATTGATTCGAAAAAACGTGCGAGAGTTCGTCTAGATCTGCTCCGACCAGAAATTCGGTATACCGGATATCCTCAGGTGGGATTCGGAGGGTGAGTTTTTTTCAGCTGGCTCTCGCGATCTCTCGGGATTTATGTCTTCGCAGTGATTGGCAGTGCGAATAAATACGCGCGGAGAAGACTAATGTGACCCTTGTCGGTGTTCGAACCGTACAGTTCATCGGTCCGGATTCCTTGATTGATCTTCGTTCTCCCCACAGCCCTGCTTTCCTCTTTCTAGCCCAAGGGAATTCGAGAAAAGATTTACTACCGCTGGAAATACTCGGCACCATTTTTTTTTTAACGTAAGGTCATGACGAACATTACTACGTGACACGCCAGTGCGAGAGAGATATAGTCGAAACGTTTTAAGCCGCGATTTTTTCAGAATAAAACGTTTTTATCCAAAATGGCGAGTGAGGGGACCTCGGTGCCATCTTCCTGAATGCACACAACAAATTTCGTAACGATTGGTTCAGCC
>JAPYZI010007047.1:0-17457 GCA_030523105.1 Ophioninae sp. A BG-2022a
AATATTTTTTTAATAGGTCCTTTACGATGTAATTTGATCCCCTGAACACGAATCTACCATTCATTTCCCCAAAAACCCAAAATTTCTATGAAAACATCGTAAAAAACACCTTAAAACACGTATTTCTTTGCTTCGTTCCATGCTTTCGATAAAAATTTTATGATATTCGTAATCAGCTGAAAATTTTCGATTATACAGACCCTTTGAATACTTTTAAAACAGAAAAAAAATGTTCGACCACCCCGGCCACTTTTCCGGAATGTCAAAAATCACGAAATTTGAAGGTCGTAGAGTGAGCTTCTTATATACTACAGAGATTCAATGGGTGTGTTTGGACAAGGTTTTTCCTTAACTGAAATAATGGCGTTGGATTCATATTGACATCTCGTATAGTTTTCCCGGAAAGTATACACCACTTATATCTATGCGAGTATCGGTTGACAAACGTAAATAAAGACAGACGCGGGCACGCTCAGTAACGAGGTGCCGCGTCAAAAGTTTCCAAAGTGTTCGTCATTCCCTCAAGCAACGTTCAGGGCCACATCTTTGGTCGCAAATTCAACTTTAAGCGGAGCTTTTCCAAAATGGTAGAAAATCGGATTTTCACTGTGCGTCAGTCCAGAAAGTATCGAAATGGGAAAATAGTGTAGCTCTTGAAACAAGAAAGAATGGAAATAAATAAGAAATGAAAAAAAAAAAAAAAAAAAAATATATATATATATATAGAGGATTCTCAGCCACGCGTTACGTTTTATTGTCTATCCGGAGTCACCATCCAGCGTGGTGGCTACCAGCGTTATTGCCACTCTGTGACGTTGGCTTTCGTGACGAGGGAAGAAAAAAAAAACAACTGTTAGGCGGAGGAAGAGGAAAGAATGAAAGAGAGAGAGAAGAGAAGAATGACGCGGGGAACGTGAACGATCGTCCCCTCGCGCTTCAACGAGTAAAACGCGATTTATGCGTGGCCTGTTCGAGCTAGCAAACGTACAACGACCGTCACAATAACGCGCGGCATTATTTAGAGTGTGAGCGTCGGAAAACATTTTGAATAATACAAACGCTCGTTCTTAAGCGGGCGTGTATTTTTTTCGTTCCTTCATTTTTCCATACGTAATATTTCGATTACCAATGATTCGCGGAGTTATTTGACAAAAAGTGGGGCAATATGGACCACCTGTATTGAAATTCTTCAGTAGTCAATCCTGGTCGGTTGAACGACCGTGGAGAGTCTTTTGATCTCGCGCAGAACCGATAAGAGAAGAGGGTGGGGCAAAATGGACCACGCCGCGAAAACTGAAGAACGATGGAAAATGTCATTTTTTCATGTATTTAATTAATATCGGACGATTTACAAGCTGATTTCACATAGATTATTATTTTATTCGTTCATTATATGTTTTTATGTAAATCTATCGATGTATGCGGATCTAGACATGAAAGATTATTTTAACACGCGTTTCCGCAGACCCGCTCTACGCTATGAAAAACGTTTGACGAAGTGAGTACAGCCGTAGGACGTTTTGGCTCATCACATCGGCTAGAATCACCGAAGAACCGGATTTTTGTCCTTACGATGGTGATAAAATGAAACGCGTCCGTAAACCGTGCTCCGTTTCATTTTGCAACATCGAACGGACGTTAAAAGTCTTAAACCTCGCGTAAGAACGGTACAGGACAAATATCGAACCAAAATAAATCACAGCATCCAGGACCGTTATTTTTTTCCCCTAACAAAAAAAAAGCGTTACGTTCTCAGAACGATTCGACATTACCCCACTAACGCAAATTCGACAGAATTTATCGCGCCGATATATTTTTTCCCGGAGGTCCGTATTGCCCCACAGTGACTTTAACACAGCGGCATAACTCGAAGAGTTTCATTTTACAGCTGTCCATTCCGTACACATCTTAGGGACAAAGCCCCACGAACCAAGGAAATATCGGTATATTTTATAGGGGTCCATATTGCCCCACATAAGCGAAAATACGAGCGCGTTAATCGAGAAAACGCAGGAGGAAACGGACTTTGCTTTCCTACACCCTCGCTATCCATATTTTCATATTCAATAACCCTCAGCGAACGCACACACACGCGTGTGCATCCAGAGCCACGATGAATTATTACAATTGAATAATTGATCGACCAGCCGGAAACACGCGTGCGTTTTCAACGTGTCATGCAGGGAGTAAAGCCGGGGATACCGTTCGAGATATCTCTTACCCGATAACGAGAGAAAACGAGCTCGAGATTGCCAACTGACGTGTCGAATTATTATTATTTTTTTTCTTTTTTTTTTTTATACCCTTTTGAGGTATAAAAACGTGTCTCGTTTCGTTATCCAAACTCGGCTGAATTTCCAGCTCGGTTAAACGGACTAATTCGTATTAATGATGAACGAGGCCCCGACGACGGTTCGAAAGCGAACCCGGAGACGCCGGGATGAGAAAACTCTCGAGGCTCGAATGTCCTCTTCCATTTCAACATCCATTCGTTCATGTTACGAGACGGATCTAACACGGGTGTGCGTTTCGTTACAAGCCCCCCCCCCCCCCCCCCCCCCCCCCCCCCCCCCCGTCCCCCCGCCCGCGCGGGCCGCGGGGCCCCCGCCCTAAGAGACCATGTTTTACCAGGGCCCTCCCTACACCCAACTTTCGTCATTCGAGTATCCTCGGATATTCAACGGTCCGCGTCCACTCTCCAGGGATTATTAACTCGCCAAAATAAATTTCGAGATATTCACGGTGAATAACACAAATAACGAAAAATCATCGACGAGTGTTTTATCAAAAGTTTCCCAAACAAACCCAAAGAATATTGAACGGTTCATTAGAGTTGGAAAACTTATCGAATCTCGAAACTATATTTGTTGAAATTTGTAGAGCAGCGTTATGTTAAAAAATGAATAAAAATAAATTCATAATTTTAAAAATCGTGAACGCAATAATAATAAAAAAAAATAATCAAAATTAATTAATGATTTTAAAAAATCGTGATCGAAATAATAAATATAAAAAATCGAGACCGAAATAAATTAAAAAATCAATTAGTCAATAATTATGAAAATTGTATTAATTAAAATTCGAAACTTTTCGATCGATCCTGAAATTTCGACGGGATCGATCGTTTTTTTTTATAACAATCGTTATCAGAGGTTAATTAGAGTTTATCAACGTTGTATTTCAAAGTCATCGGGCTTGGAGTCCATTCAGGCTCCTGCTTTCCGTAGCTCGACCAACGGAGCGAGACGAATATAAGTAAGCAACGCGTGTGGTGTTTCTAAAATCGTTTCGATTCGAATCGACGACTCTGAGTCTCTCTGTCACTCGAAATGATAAAAATTCTACGGTCTTCGGTTCTTTACTGGGTACGGCAGAATCGTGTCCGAGAAATCTTTCTCCATTCTAATCACGAGTTGAATTCTCAATCAGTGACTTCCTTGGGTTTCGATATACGAAGCTCTTGGCGAGTTCACAGTCGAGAAAATTCTCGAAGTAATTTAAAAGCCACGAGCATCGATTTACTGCTAGTTCTATTCGTATACTAGAGTTAAATGGACAAAAATGATATGCATAAAAGATGATAACGATAATAATAATATTTTGCATTTGCATAAATAAATTAATAAAACGCATTGATTCTAAATTTATTTAGAATAAAATGATTAAAAAATCAATTAATTGATAACACATTATTTTTTCTTATCATTGGTGTCTTCGTCACAGGCTGTATTATTCAATTCATTGAAAAAATCAAAATAAACATGAATTTTTCAAACATCGTTACGAAAAGTGCCCGCAACTTTTTATATTTCGAAAGATGATCAACCAATGTTTTTTTTTTTTTTTTCGGATGCGACGATATATTATTATTTATTTCAGTTTTCGAAAAAGATCCACGAAATGTATTCAGTATTTTTCAGTTTTCAAATAATTACAAAATCAACCTTTCTTTTTATTTCAAGTTTTTATATTTCGTCCAAAATGATGATCAACCAATGTTTTTTTTTTCGGATGCGACGATATATTATTATTTATTTCAGTATTCGAAAAAGATCCACGAAATGTATTCAGTATTTTTCAGTTTTCAAATAATTGAAAAAATCCGAAGAAGAGATCGATGAAGGCTGATCAACCTTTTTTTTTTATTTCACTTTACCTCTAATGACGTGGAAACGAATTTTAATTTAATTAATTATAAGAGAACGAAAGATTGTTTGTTTTTTTTGTTTGTTTCGACAGTTTAATACGTTGCGAGACAGGATTATTAGGATTTTCGTAATATTGTGAAGCAAAAGTTGAGGGGTATTCGTCGGGGGGTCAAAGGGGTACGTCGAGCGATTTCAAAGTGTACATGTACGGACACAAACAATGTTCGACGATCGGGCGTGTTACCGAAGCGCTCAATGTCCACGGGTTACAACGTTGGCTCTCGTATAAGTAGTGGCTTACAAGTTTGTATGGGGGACGTGTGTACACAAAGGGTAGCTCGAGGGAAGCCTTATCGAAAAGCTCGTGGACACTTCTCCGTCGCGTGAAAAAAAAGAACTAGAAAAGAAAAAAAAAAAACTCAACGCAGCGATCCCTTTGTAATTTTATACCACGAGTAAATCGTTGGGGCGATCCCAAAGAGGGGAGAAAAGAGCCCCACCGATTGATAACCAACGAGTGCTTTCGGAATATCTGAGATTTCGAAAGAAATAAAAAAATCTCCTAAGGAAAAAAAAAGATAACTGATTTTTTTCGGCCCTCTTGTAAAGCTGATGAGGAGTGGGCAAAATGTGGGGGCAAAATGGACCACAACGAAGATCGAACAACGATAGATAAATTCGTAATATTTAATTTTGCCATTAATGAATTATTAATCGTAATATTTAAATTCGTAATATTTAATTTTGCGTAATATTTAAATTCGTAATATTTAATTTTGCGATTAATGAATTATTAAACCCAAACAAACGTTGGTGAAAGGAGTGTAATATTTTCTATTGGCTTTACAGTTGTAGGTTTCAATTGTTATAAGAATTGTAACGATGAAGCAGTATTGTCAAGAAAGTTAATATATTTGTGCTAATATATATATATATATATATATATATATATATATATATATAAATTTATAAATTATTCATTTTCATTATCAATTATGAATTATTGTTTCGATAAAAATAATTCCAATGCTAAAAGTTAATAACTGATCATATAATTTTTATAGTATCGTGTTAAAAATAAATGAAACGAGATAATAATTAATTGATTGTTATTTCGATAAAATAAATGACACCTTTGTAAAAAAAAATTCTGGCTTTTAGAAAGCTGCACTCCAATCGTCAAAAATTCTTTAAAAAATGGAGAAAAAGAAAATGAAAATATTTATTTTTCATTGCAGCGAGGAATAAAAAATATTCCGTGATCCTTTTGCATGGGAGAAAAAGTAAATTAATGGTAAAAGACTTTCGTTTTTGCTAGTCAGTGCTGGGACCGGTTGATCGGAGGTTGAAAAATGGAGGATTGAATGAAAAAAGAAAAGAAGAAAAAAAAGCAAAGAGAAATACGATGTTCGTCGACGAGGGGGATGATCCACGAACGAGGCGGAAGGAAAATGAGGACGAACTTGTGGAATATCGAGCGAAAGTAATTTACCGAAACCGCAGACGAGGCGTCGAGAGTTTCGACAAAAAAAAAGACAGTAAAAATAAAAATAGTTAAGCCTGTTAGGGAAGAGAGAAAAGAAAGGAAAATGTTTTCGTCCGTGTCTCTTTCGACCTTTCCCCACTAAATACACACAGGCGCACACATTTCTCGTTTGCTCTCTTCGCCCGGGATTCTCCTCATTGCCGGCTGGTCGCGATACTCTTTTTTTTTTTTCTTTCCTCTCTCTTTCTCCCAGACAACGAGGATAATGAGAAAACTTGGATGGATTTTCCATTCTGTGAATCAACGAGGTCGCCAAGCTCGACTCGGCTCGAATTTCATGGGGGCGGACACCCTCGAAAATCCCCATGAATATTTAACGGAGTTTCTAGCGCGTGCCATTTGTTTCTGTTTTCTAACAAATTACAGCAACAAATAAAAAAAAAACAAAAAAAAAAGGAGCAGAGAAAAATGGCAAAATTTGATTAGGATGAGGTTTCGACGATTGGGCATCCATCGATTTGAATTTGCGCACGGACTTTCCTGTTCACGTTTTAAGGGGACCCCAAAAAGGATTTTTTTTTTTTGCAGCGAGCAATAACGCTCGAGATATTAATTTTTATTCAAAATGTTTAATACACGTTTCGGCAGGATTGTTGACGTTTGTTACAGAAATGTCACTCGAGTTTATAAAGGGTTTACGGTGAAAAATGAAAATTCGAGGGGATTCGTACGTCCTTGATAAAACTGAGTTGCGAAACGTCGTTGAAATGTGTGTGAAGTTAGCACCGCCATTTTGGAAAATCAAAACAATAAAGATTGTGTTAGGTTGTGCCGCAAACCGTTTTCGAAAATTTTCAAAAATGACGGAAATATTCGAAAAAATAAAAAAAAACGTTTTTCAAACTTTTTCAACTGGTTTTCCATTGACGCGTCGTCGCTCGCGTTGAAACGAACGACAAAAAAAAATAAATAAATAAACGAGGAAAAAAAAACACGAAAAAAAAAAAAAATAAACCGAGACGAAGAAGGTGAAAGAGAATAAAAAAAGAATGGTGACTAAAAGTACGTGAGCGTAATCATCCCTCTCTCAACCACCTTTCTTCCTTTTCACGAGACACTTTTTTATTTTCCTTTTTCCTTTTTCCTTTCGTTCCCTCGTGCTACGGATAGTCGGGAGGAATCGTGGCGGAGGGTTCCGAGGAGCCAGTCGGTAAACGCAATTCCAACGGGTTCCCTTTGTCCGGGACTGTTGCGGGGAAAACCGGAGAGCGCATGCGCCACCGGGAAAGAATTAAAAGAAGCGGAAAGGGGTGGCCGTGAAAGGGATCCGCGTTACAGGGCCTTCATCAAGAAGGGTGGAGGCTCGAGGATGCTCGAGGCTGACCGAATAAAACGAGGATTCCGATAGGGCTCGCTCGTCACAATTATTCAAAATCGTTGCATCGACAATAATAAATAACGATGAAAAACAATCGAAAGAATAAAAACTAAACAAAAGATAATAAAAATATAAAAACGAAAAATATGATAACTATGAAAAATAATAATAAATATATAAAAATAGATAAATATATTTAAGGATAATAATCATAATGATGACGACGATTGTCAATAATTCATAAACTATAATAACGACGATAATAAATAAAAAACTAAAGATCACCATCGTGACAAATAAACAATAACAACGAGAATAATAATTAATCAATTAGAAAAATAACTATAATCATAAACCATAATAAATAACAAAAATAAATATTACCATCATGACGAATAGATAATAACAACGAGAATAATAATTAATCATCTACGAACAATAATTACGATAATTGTGATAATCGGCAATCCATAAATAATAAGAATTAGAAAAATATATTTAAGAATATTAATAATAGTAATAATAATAATAATAATAATAATAATGATGACGACGATAGTCAATAATTCATAAACTATAATAACGACGATAATAAATAAAAAACTAAAGATCACCATCGTGACAAATAAACAATAACAACGAGAATAATAATTAATCAAAATAACTATAATCATAAACCATAATAAATAACAAAAATAAATATTACCACAATGACAAATAAATAATAACAACGAGAATAATAATTAATCATCTACGAACAATAATTACGATAAATATGACAATCGCCAATCCATAAACAATAATAATTATGATAATTAATAAATAATAACCGCACCTATCATCCCGACAATGAAAATCAATAAAAAACAAATTCAACAAAAAAAAAATAAACAATTGTGACAATCCCTTATCCGCAATGAGCCAAGCAGAAAAATGACGACGATTGTCAGAATGAAGAATCCTCAAGGGTTAATCCCATCACGGTGGTAACGATAAAAAGAACCGAGACTTAACGATGAATCTCCTCGGTGGTAGATTCGGATGTCTAACGAACTCGTTATATCCGTCCCTCCCGTCCTGCGTTCGCTCTAAATATAATTTTCTCGTTGAGAGGTAGTTCGCTCATCGTGATGGAATTTTCGTGCGCGGGACGGCAAGCGAGGGGTGAGCGAGGGAGGGGGAGGGATACTCTCCAATTCGGTGTTTATCTTTCGAGCGTGAATCCTCGCAAGGTCCGCTTACGAATCGACAATTTCCTCTTCGTACTCCCAAAATAATTCGTTTACGATCGGAACCAGAAGTACGGGATAAAATCGATCGAGAGAACGAAAAAAAAGCCAACTTTTTCAATTTTTCCTTTTATTATTATTATTATTATTATTATTATTATTGTTCGTGTTCCCTGAGTATCCAATTAGAGAGATTATAATGATGATGATAAACTTCATTAAGTCTTGCTATAGCTATGAAACAAGATCATTATTATAACAAATTGATAAATTATTAAAATAAAAGAATTAATAATAAAATAAAAAAATTTTAAATAATACTAGAATGAAATATAACAAATAATACTAATAAAATAATAAGAGAAAGAAAAATAAAAGGAAGAAAACAAAACGGAATAAACCATAATAAATCAATAATAATAATAATAATAATAACAATAATAATACAGAAATTATTAACCTAAAAATATGAAGTGGAAGGGAGTCGAGCGAATGAAGAGTGAAACGGATGAAGATCACGGCCAAAAAAGTCTTTTTTTTTTGTTTGTTTTTTTTCAATTTTCATTATTTTCAAAATTTGTTATTTTTCAAACGAATTTTCTCGGTTATTCGGTGATTCGGCGGATCTCGTTTTTCGCTCCGGTTAGTACGAGCCCGCTCGTCGGATTCGCGAGATAAACGGGGATGGTGAATGTCTCTTTTGCTCTCGACTCCACCATCCCCCTGGCCTTTCCCAGCCAGCGGAAGAGAAATTTTGGCAAGGAGCCGCGAGACTAGCACAAAGGTCTCTGAGTCACGCGTGTCCGTGATGGTACAACGCGTACATCGGCACGATCGGGCGCAAACGTGTGTACAACCGACTGACAATCAAAAGGGCGTAACTCCGATTCCCCGGCGTCCAAAATAAAAAAAAAACGAAAAAACGAAAACGAAGAAAAAAAAAAGAAGGAAAGCGCGGCTCTCGGTCGTCCGGTCGATGGTGCACGCGTCTGCACCGGAAGAACTGTCCGGGTCCGTCGAGATGACGACAAAGTGGTGAAAAAAAAAAAAAAAAAGAAAAAAAGATATAAAAAGTGTGCGCGTCGAAAAAAAAATTGAAAAAAGAAAAAAATACAGGAGACATCAAAGTAAATTTTTATTTTTACAGAATGGACTAAACCGATCGACGACACATTACTAAAAATTAACTAAAAATGTAATTAAATATAAACTTAATAGTGAAAATTAGAGACGAACAACAATCGTCATGTAATAAAATAAAATAAGAATAACCCGAGAAACAAAGCATTTGCTGCTAATAGAAAATAAGGTAATTAATTTTAAAAAAATAATATAATACCCAAAAGATGATGATACATTTTATAATCCTCCAGTAGAGAACTTTCGGAAAATTAGGGAATAACAAAATTATATCGAAATGAAATATACAAATTTGATGAAACAATAACTGAATGACGATCTAACAAAAAATACCAAAAAAACCGAACATGAATAAAAAAAAAACACACACACAAAATAAATTTAAAAACAAAAAAAAGAACATTTTCCAAACGCAAAATACAAAGTAATGACAGTAATGAAGCACTGATTGATCATTCTATTATAACAAATAGATAAATTATATAAATAAAGAAATAAAGAAATAAACAATAAAACAAAAACACAATGATAATAATAAAAATAATACAGAGAAAAAAAAATATAATAAAGAAAACAAAACGGATTAATATATTTCAATTTATTTGATTTTGGAATTGTTTAAACGTTAGAATCCATAACAAAAAAAAGAGAGAGAGAGAGAAAGACTGATTGATTGATTGATAATTTTTAATATGCCCTGGCACACAACTAATCGCCCAAAAAAGAATACACTAAATAAAACTGTTTACAAATACATAACTTAACCTACACTTAAGAACTAAAAAAAAAAAAAAAAAAAAAAACAAAACCAAAAAAAAAACCAATAAAAGAAAAAAACAAAACACCCAAAAAAGAAAAAAAAAAAAAAAAAAATTAAAAAAAAAAAAAAAAAAAAAAAAAAAAAAAAAAAAAAAAAAAAAAAAAAAAAAAAAACATAACCAAATAAAATACCAATTAAAGTACAAAACAACGTGTTCGCAAATCCCGTTCGGAAGACCCGCAAAATTCAAAAAGAGAGAGAGAAAGAAAGAGAAAGTAAAAGGGAACGCGATAGGGCGAGGATACGAAACGGATGCGCGGAATTCAGTTTGACGTTCGTGTATGTAGCGTCGTAACAGTGATAGCGCGATAGATCGGTGATTGGCCAACCGAGTACGGTAACACTTCGTACAAGGATATTACCAGTCTGGGATCTAAACTCCCAATCCCCCTCATCGTCCCTCTTCGCTTTTTTTTCTCTCGCTGAGCGTCCTGACGTCAAACTTCCGGTCAATCAAAAGCCATCAGCGTGAGATGGACCGGTTTATAGGGGGCTGAGGATCGAGCCGGCCGCACGGAGGGGGGGGGGGGGGGGGGGGGGGGGGGGGGGGGGGGAGGGGGGGGGGGGGGGGGGGGGCGGGGGGGGGGGGTCCGGAGGACGAAAAACGGTTCGAGCGATCTCGATCGTTTCTCCGCCCAAGCGCCGATCCGTCCGACGCGCGCGATCTCTCTCTTTCTCTCTCTCTCTATTATTATTATTATTTATTTTTATTATTATTATTATTCATTATTATTATTATTATTATTATTTATTTTTATTATTATTATTATTCATTATTATTATTATTCATTATTATTTATTTTTATTATTCATTATTATTATTATTATTATTATTTATTTATTTATTATTGTTGACTTCTAAATTCTAGTTTAAGTTCTGGTTTATTCTTATTTTAGTTTATTTCGTCAATGTTATTAATTATGTAGATGTGTTTTTTTCGCGAAAGTCCGGTAGGGCATGATAAATCCTATCGATCGATCGATCAATCTGCCGTTCGCGTTTCGCGGTTTACACACGAGAGCGGTTCGGCTCAGAGAGAATAGCGGGGAAGAAGAGCGAGAAGAAATAAAAGGAGAAGCGACGAGAAGGAGCGACCGCGATGAGAGTGGGGGAGGGGGGTCAACGGGGGAACGTTTTGCTTTTGCTCGGTTGGAATCGAGCCGACATGGGCTTAATTGAGCGTAATTCGTGGCTCATCTCGGCGAGATCTACGCGCGAGGAGAATCGTCCGCTCTTCTCTCTCTCACTGATACAAACACGCACGGTCCATCAGTACGTATCATTACAGAAAACCGTGAAAGACGAAACAATTCTGCACGACTCGTCGTCGAGTCAAGGATCGCCTGAAAAAACCAAAAAAACAAACTTTTCCCCCCCCTCCATTATTTTTCAATCGAATTTCATCATCGTTCGTTATTTTTATTAGCATTTTGTATTATCGTTGTACCAGATGGTAATTTCGATCATTGTTTCAATGTTCTTGCTAGTATTATCGTTTGTTTCGTCGTCGTCTTTGTCATTGTTATTAGTTATATTGTTATTGTTGTTGTTGTTGTTGTTGTTATTATTGTTACTGTTTGCCGGTTATTATTATTGTTGTTGCTGTTGTTATTATTGTTATCGTTCGCCGGTTTTTAGTATTATTGCTGTTGTTGTTATTATTGTTATTGTTCGCCGGTTTTTATTGTTATTGCTGTTGTTGTTATTATTGTTATTGTTCGTCGGTTTTTATTGTTATTGTTGTTGTTGTTATTATTGTTATTGTTCGTCGGTTTTTATTATTATTGTTTGCCAGTTATTATTATTGTTATTTTTGTTGTTTTTATTGTTATTTTTTTTTGTTCTCCATCTGAATTTATGCATCGAATTTCCGAGAATATACCACGAAAAATTTGAATAAATAAAAATGAGGAAAATAGAAACGAAAAAAAAGTGAAACGCAAAAAAGAGAAAATGAGAATTGCACAAACATGGGAATTGGAGTGCAGCCGAGGGTGTTTGAACATCGTCATCGAGGATCCCTCGCGTACACCAGGCAGGGACGCACTCGCGATCCGCGTATTTGAGCTACGCGATGACGGGAGGAAGCGGCGGGAGACGAGAGGAACGGAGAATCGAAAATTCGAGGGGGGAAATCAATATAAGCCCTGGTGGGAGGCACGCGTGTGTCGTTGCGTCCACGGGAGAGCGTACGCGGCTTTAAACCGGAAATTCCGTCGCGTGAACGCGAAAATCCAGACGAGTGGAGGTACCTCGGAGAAAGAGAGACGGAGAAGGGAGAGGGACGCGTTGCAATATTGCTATTCAATATTCGATGTTTTCAACGATTATACGTCGAATCGAAGTGTTTGCGAGTGGATCAATTGTTCCAGTTGCAATCACGAATATCAATGGGATTGGAGTTTCCATCGTTGAAATCCAAGGAATATACGTTGTTTTTTTTTTTTCTTTTTCCTTTATTATCCCAAAATGTCAACATCGAGAATCCTATTTTTCATATTTCATCGGGAGTTATTAGCGAGCCACGAAATTCGATGATCGCGACAACAAATGTTCGGAATTTTTGTTCTTTTTTTCTTTATAATTTCTCGCGAAATAATTTTCGAAATTGGGAAAAAAAATTACATTTTTTTTTCTTCTTCGATTTTTCAAGTGAAAAAACTGACGATCGTGATTTCGGAAATTCGCGAGTTCGATTACTTTTCAAGTTTCAAATATTTTTTTTCAATTTTCAAATTTTTTGCAAATTTTGAACTTTGAAAAAATTTGCAAATTTTCAATTTTCAAATTTTTTCAAAGAAATTCGTTTTTTCAAGCGAATTCGGATCAACCGGAATAAAAAATGAATCGGAAACGAACTCGTTTCTTTTTTCAATCCGAAGTATACGTTTGTTTACATCGATGTTACGTATTTCGTTTCGTAGTGTTTTTTTTTTTTTTTTTTTTTTTTTTTTTTTTTTTTCGTTGTTTCATCGTCGAGTCGCGTTACGAGAAGTAGCCGCGAGAAAAGAGAGAACCGACGCGTTTGCCCCGATCTCGGATCTCGGTGCGAGATTCGCGGTCGGCGCACAATTGTGGCTCCGTTGACTGTGACGTCCTTGAGAAAAAGCTAAAGATCTTTTCTCGTTCGGGCGCGGACTTGGACGATGCGGGAATTGGAAAAACTCGTCTCGTTTCCGCATAAACGAGAAAAACTCACGTTTTTTCTTGTCTCCGTTTAACTTTCGTTATATATTATTTATTTATATATTTTCATCGTTTTTATTTCAATTTTACTATTCAAACATGAATTTTTAATTTTTGAATGATCAATCATTAACGTCTAATTGATTAATTTTATTTTTAACCATTTTAATTTTGTATTTAACATTTTTTCAAAATTCATTGTAAGTTTATTTGGATAAGAGGAAATGAAAAATTATTTTTTAAATTTACTTTTATCGTTATTATTGCACGAAGAAAAAAGATGTTAAATATTTTATATTCACGTGCACGGCGTTTTTGTATCATCGTCGAGCTGATCAGGATTTAATAACGTTAAAACCAATTTTCATTAATAATAAAAAAAAAAAAATAATAAAAATAAAAAATGAAAAAAAAAATAAATAAAAAGAATTGTTAATCGTTGTGCGGAGATAGGAAAGCCACTTTTTTTTAAATCGGTATTCCATGCACTCGAAGGTATCACGAGGGAGAGATATTAACCTGAAAAGTGTGAGCAAACCGGAGCAGTAAAGGAGACGAAGGAAAAAAAAAAGAAAAAGAATAAAAAACAACGAATAAATGAAAAGGGAAAAAAGAAACAAGGGAGAAAAAAGGGGCACACGGGCAATCTTGAAAAAAGTACCGAACCGGAGGTATCTCCGCGCCTGCGCGCGTGACCCGAGTTTCCGTCTCCCAGAGCTCGAGATACAAAAGGAAGAATGAAAATGGACGGGAACGAAGTTTTAGGCCGGAGAGTGAGAAGGCGTATGAGGATATTGGCCGTGGAGCGAAAAATGGGGAAGAAAAACACATATTCCCGAAGAAGAGAGGATTCGTTCAACCTTCAATATCTATCAAAAACAAACTAAATATCCAATATGGCTGATAACGTCGACATACGTTGGGCTCGAGTGTATCAACCTTTCGAAACTCGCTTTATTTCTTTCGCCTTGACCCAAACAAACCCAAACAAACCAATACGAGGTTTGTTTGGTTTTGTTTGGGTTAGAATGGTAATAAAATGCAAATAACGAAGATAAATATATATTTATGATATATCTACATTTATTATCTTAATATATTATTAATATATTAATATATTTATAATATTAATAATAATTAATAATATATTATTAATTTATTATTACTATTATAATCATGCTTTATACAATTATTCCTATTGTCACGACTTTTGACTGCACCCAATATTATATTTATTAATATTAGGCGTAGTAAAAAGAAATCCATGATTTTTCCAAAACATCCCCAGCCTTGAGTTATCTGTACCTCTCGTTGTACAAGTCCTATCGGGTTGTACATTGGATGGCGCTTGAAAGATGAGATTTCGTACTAAACAAACTTTTCCGACAGTTTTGTGATTGAGTCGAGAAATAAAAATGGATTACTTTTTACTACCGCCCGATATCATCGTCATTATCATCGTTGGATTCGTACGTTTTTTGCGGAAGGGCGGAAACTTCGAGAGGCGTTTGCACGCGTTTGGATAGGATTTGCCGTCGTATCGATGCACTCTGGTGGTATTAGTCGTTTATACCGATTTCTCGATGCTCATTTTATATTTCTTAGCTATCGGCCGATTCTCCTCCCCTTTGTTCTCTCTCTCTCTCTCTCTCGTTCTGTCGTCTCGTCCGTCTTATTTTCGTCCGAGCAATATAAGTCTGTCTATCCACCGTGAATAACGTGAGGAATCGGTAAACGCGCGCGAGAACACTTGCCCGAACGCGTCTGGATCGACGCCGTGAATTATTCATTGAGAGAGTCTAGGAAGAGTAACGGAGGCGAAAGAAGAAGAAGAAGAAGAAGAAGCAGAAGAGGACGTCGTACGAGAGGAATAGAAAGAAAAACACAAGTAAAAAGGATCGAGCATCGAAGTTAAGACGGAGAAGGGACAGGGGTTTGGTAAGGATTGGAGAACCGAAAGAATCTTCTGCGTCGATGAAGATGGCCGAAAGTTACTACAGTGATTGGCCACTTTGCGGATCGTTGGGCACAGTGATTGGCATGGCCCACTTTTTTTTACGAATATATGTTTTTACGCTTCCATAATTGTTTATTATACCCTACAACGAGCTAACAATTAATTTTGGCACATTCCAGGTAGAGTAAGCCGAATCGACATCTTTTATTCTCTTTATTCATTTATTTTTAGCTCATAACCTATCATTTTATTCGTAATACTAAAAAAAATGGTATCTTTGTATAAAAGAGAGACAAAGGTTGATAGTCTCGACTCGGATGATCGTGGATGAAGAGCGAGTGAACGTTGAACGTATCCGCGTGTCGATAGACGTCTCGCTAGCCCGAAACGATGAAAAGGTACAGTGATTGGCCACTCGTAATTTTTACCTCAAAATCGGGCGATTGACACTTCGCGGACGGTGTCCCCGTAGCGGGGACATTTTTAAATCGTCGTACAAGTCCAGCAACATTGATTAATTAATCAAAAAAATAATTACTTTACGATTCAACATTTCCGGTCGACTTACGAAATAACAATATATGATTGTTCAGAGAAATTAACTGAAATAAAATAAAATGAAATATGCCGATCGCAAAGGGCTAAAAGATACGGAAAGATTATTTCGCATTCTTGGTGATGGCCAATCACTGTACCAACTGTCTTTTCATCTTTCCCTTTCATTCTCCCCTCCCACTCTTTCTTTGTCTCTCCCAGGCTTTCTGTTAGAGATGTTACTAAAGTATGCAAAGCTCGTGCAAGACAGCAGCGGAAACAGAAGTCGAGTTTGAAGGTATCGCGGGGTCGCGAGCGAGACTAGGAGCGACGAGAGGAGAGAGGGGAAGGGACGATAAAAAAAAGAAAACAAAGAAAAACAAAAGTGTCCGAGCGTCGTGTGGCATTCGAAAACGGGCTTCATTTGAGATTCGAAGGCGCGATAAGAGATAAAGCTTTACGCGAGCGGATCGTCAATGCGAGGGCAAGAAATACCGAGAGAAACCTCATTCCCTTGACTTTATTGATAGACAAAGACGAGCGCCAGAACAATCAAAAACACAAGGGCAAACGGAAAAGTTCGATTTATCGTCCTATTTTATTGGAAAAACAAAATGGATGTCGAAATGTTTGTTCGTTCCATTAAAATACGTAATTTATTAAACAATCAGACATTTTGGAAAAACTTATGAACAAACAAATCTTCTGATAAAACAAATCAGGAATTTTGAGAAAACTTCTGGAAAAACTGTTTCCTTGATTTTTCATCTTCGCCATTTTCCTCAGAGAGAGAGAGAGAGAGATATTCAATTTCTTATTTGGATTATCTCGTCTCGATAACCCAAAAAATAAACCAGATATTTTTTTAAACAGAATTAATAATAACCTGAATTAAAATAGAAATTATTTTTTCGTAACAGACGTAATGAAAAAAAAAAAAAAAAAATGTGTTCGTTCGATTACAGTCAAATCCGGATTTAACATCAAAAAGTCAATTGTAAATGTTGGCAAATATTCTGAGGAACTATTTAATTAAGTTTTCCTTCTCATCCTCCTCAACGAGAGAGATTTCATTTCTCATTTGGGTTATCGTGCTTCGATAACCCAAATAAAAAAGTAAATCTTGCTTTGATAAAATATTGGGAGCACGAAATACGAGGATAACGAGAAATCTTAATATCGTAGAAATAATAAAAACAACCCGAATAATAAATAAAAAAAAAAAAATCTTTAAAAAATAATCTTTAAAGAATCTTTGAACTATCTTTATAAAAATTGTTTTTTTTCACAGTTCACTCCGTTTGATTCTTTAAAAATGTAAATCGCGAGGAAACCAAGAAAATATACGAAATACAATTATTTATTTCGTATATTCGAATTCCTCTATATACGTATATAGAGAAATAGAGTAACGGCGGAAATTCTAATCAGCTAAGAGGAAACCTCATATTCGATCGAGTGATGGCGCGGACTCAGATTTTAATGATGGGGAAGTAGAAAATCAAAGAAAGAGAAGAGAGAGAGGGGGGGGGGGGGGAGGGAAGGAGAGAGGGAGGGACAGAGAGAAACGGAAAAATC
>JAPYZI010007049.1:0-11240 GCA_030523105.1 Ophioninae sp. A BG-2022a
GTTTTTCAGTGAGATTCGAAATCCCGTTTCCCTCCCCGCTCCGATCAAGCTAACATTTTGCACAGATCTTGCCTTAAAGGTTATAAAAGAACACTCAAAAGGATTTTTTTCGACTCGCAATAGTTTTCGAGATATTTAGTTTTTACGTTTTTCAGTGAGATTCGAAATCCCGTTTCCCTCCCCGCTCCGTTCAAGCTAAAATTTTGCACAGATCTTGCCTCAAAGATTCCGAAAGAACACCTAAAAGGATTTTCTGCAACTGGCGAAAGTTTTCGAGATATCGAAACCCTAACGAACTAATTTGACGTTTAAAAATATCCGTTCGTTTTCTCGGTATTGAACAATCGGATTGCTTCGATTTCTTTTGGTTTTGTTGTCGTTTTGTTCATCGGGTATCGAAAAAAAACCAGAAGTTTAAAACAAGCTGAAAGTCTACAAGCAAAAATAAGTTCACCTTCTCCAAAAGCAGAAATTCCGTGAAACGTCACTTTTCATTCAACTTCTTTCGAGAGCACATCGATTCTCACTGATTATTCAATTTACATAACAAAAGAAGTTACCGATCGAAAGATTAGTTGGGAGAGCGCGATTGACGGCGACTGGTCCGGAAAAGGGAAAAACGATGAATTTTATACAGGAGATAGATCGACTAGAAAACACGGTCGCGATACTTCCGATGAGTGTTTCGACAAAAGGCCCAAGGAAATTGTCGTTGGGCAATTATCTTAGCGCCCCTCATTGCCGGGCTAAAAGAGGCACGAGATCGTTTTCAAATTGAATTTCAATCGAGACCAGCCAATGACTGTACCTTTCGAGAACGATCAACAACATCGTGCGAAATTTGATACAGCGAGTGATCTGGCTTCGAGGGATGGCTGACGCCGTTTATTTTTTTTCTTTTTTTTTTCCTTCATTATTTCATACCGCGATATCTCGCGACATCCTAATTGTCGCGTGCGGCCTGTCAGCTGCGTTTTATCGATAATTCGTGTAACGTTAAAACGTGCGCCCATTCAGCTGTCGACGAAGACGAAACGGAAAAAAGATCAAACGGAGGTGATAACGTTGATAATTCAATCGAATTATGGACGTTGCGTCATTTTGTTTGGGTTTGCTTTTTTCGTTTTTTTTTTTTTTTTTTTTTTTTTTTTTTTTTTTTTTTTTTTTTTTTTTTTTTTTTTTTTTTTTTTTTTTTTTTTTTTTTTTTTTTTTTTTTGTTTTCGCAATTAATCGATTTCAAAGTGCGATTATCGATTCCTCCCGAAAATGCGAGTCAATTTTCGTCAGTCGCTTCAATTATTGTCGTACAATCGGACGAGCACCATTCGTTTGCGTTATCGCGCTGGGGCGTTTCGACAAATTGATGTTGGAATTTACAACAGCCGTACAAACGCAACGAAAATATATTTACGTGAATTTTGAATGTTTTTCTCAATTTTTGGAATATTTTTAATATTTTAGTGAATTGAAAAAATAATTTTTTTATATTTTCATGAATTTTTGGAATATTTTTTTCAATATTCGCGAGAATTATTTTCGGCCGATATTTTCCATTAAAAAAAAACCGATAAAAATAAAAGTCGACGTTCGAAAAAAATGTAGACTCGGTAAGTATAAAAGCATAAAATGTCGTAAGGTCGAAGCGTTATATCGACGCTCGCATAAAACGTATATTCCCACGGGCGCGTACTTTATAAATAGTGAATTGATTTATTCGCGGGCATGGTACACTCAACGGGATGTATACCGTCGAGTTCTCGCGCTTTGAGTACTTTGACGGAATATCGATAACGCATTATTCGTGGAGCTTTTCTGTAAATATCGCAACCGGGTAAACGGACTTTCCATTTGAAATGATCGTTGCTCGGATAACGAATGCCAAACGAAAAGAAAAAAAAACACAAAAAAATCTATTAGGTAAATTCGAGTAAAAAAATCTGCTAAATTCATGGTTTATATTTAGAATATACTTTTCACGGGCAAATAATTGTGTTATTATTTTTGTTATTTTTTAGTATTCTTTTTCTTAAAATATTGAGCAAATCGCGGAAAAAGTTTTTTTTTTTTTTTTTTTTTCAACAAAATATAGCGTAGGTAAAATTTATGAGAAATTTTTTTCAATAGCAGTTTCTTAAAGAAAAAAGGTTGCTCTTTACAATAAAAAAATATTATATTCATGTAGGAAATAATAATAAAATACAATTAATTAATAATTCATTAATTATTACCTCCGATGTTCGTTTTGTTATTAATAAAAAAAAACATGAAGTCGAGAGATATCGAGACATCGAGAGAAGATGAAGACATCGAGTGCCATGTTCACGCAGGTGCGCGTTTGGCGGCGCGTCTGCGCACTGTTATAAAACGAGGTCGAAATCCTCGACATGGCCCGCGCGCTCTTTTGCGCAACCTTGTTCCAGAAAGTCAACGACGCCGTGGCAAACGGGATAAGCCAATAAAAATAAAGAAGGGAAAAAAAAAGAAGAAATAAAGAAAAAAAAATAAAGATAAAGCAAGGAAAAACAAAGAAAAGAAAAAAGCGGAAAAAGGAAAAAATATAAGAAAAGAAAATACCGTCTTTCTCCGCGGCGCGTTACGACGCACGGACGTCTGTGACAAATACAAAAACGACCCCTGGTGTCGAGCCACTAGCGCGTGTTTCTATTCCGAGTAGCATCAACGATCGTTCGAGAGAAATGTCAAGTGAAAAGTTCAACGGTCCCTCGTCGTTCGTGGCTCGTTTCGTAATTTAAAAAATTGTCCACCCCCCACCGCTATTTTTTAAGGGAGGGGGAAGGGGATCCGTTTCAATTAAAGCGACGGGCGTTAATTCGTGGAGAAAGAAAAATGCGGAGCGGACCACGAGAGTTTAAAGGACGTTTTAATTGGTACAATCAACAACTGGTTTGTCATAATTCATTGGGACGACCACGTGACCAGAGTTTTCGGTCCCCGGACACGATTCGATCGTACTTTTCGTTGGGAAAGTTGCGCCCTACTTGTCTCGCGATTGCACGAGGCGATTCTTCATGCATAATGCAACTTGACAATTATCCGCGTCACTTATTCTTTTTTTTTTTTCTTTTTTTTTTTTACTCGACGATTCCTTCGGCATAAATGCGCGATGCGCGCACCCAGGGGAGAGGTATTCATTCGTAAAAGGCGTTGATGCTCGCGGTATACGTGTAAAGGTTATGTGCTATGACGGATGAGCGACTCTTCGATCACCGATGCAGCGCCGAGTGAATTGTGCAACGACCGAGGGGGGCCTCGATCTCGAAGCCTCGTTCGACGAGCTACTCTTGACTCTGGGATTAGATTATCTTGTATTTTCGAACTTTTGAAGTATTTCTTTTTTTTTTTTTTTTTTTTTTAAGTCTTGAAAAAGTTTGATGAAATTTTTTGGTTGAAATTTAAAAGAAGTTTTGATGAAGTTTTTTGGTTGAAATATAAAAAAAGTTTTGATGAAGTTTTTTGGTTGAAATTTAAAAAAAGTTTTGATGAAGTTTTTTGGTTGAAATTTAAAAAAAGTTTTGATGAAGTTTTTTTGGTTGAAATTTAAAAAAAATTTTGATGAAGTTTTTTGGTTGAAATTTAAAAAAAATTTTGTTGAAGTTTTTTGGTTAAAATTTAGAAAAAGTTTTGATGAAGTTTTTTGGTTGAAATTCAAAAAAAGTTTTGATGAAGTTGTTGGGTTGAAATTTAAAAAAAGTCTTGATGAAGTTTTTGGTTTGAAATTAAAAAAAAGTGTTTATGAAGTCTTTTGGTCGAAATTTAAAAAAAGTTTTGACGAAGTTTTAAAGAAGTTTTAAAGACGTTTTAACCGTTCGGTCAATGACCAGGTACCCGGGTATCCATTTCAGCTTTGCGGATGGCATTTATTAACTTTTTCTTTAAAAAAAACTGTATAACCGTCTGGATCGACGAAATTTTAGTAGTTTGAAACCCAATTTTTGGCAAATTTTGTTATAATCAATTATTTAATAATAGTTATTAACTATCAAACTTGATACCTCCTTCGTTCAATAACCAGGCACGATGTTGTTTATTATTTATTTAACCGTTAAATTACCTCAATTCTTTAATAGGTAGTCTCTTTAGTGTGTACAAGCCCAACATTCATGCGTAATAACTTCAGTGGGTACCCGGGTGCCTGGTTATTGCACGAAGGAGGTATCAAGTTTGATAGTTAATAACTATTATTAAATAATTGGTTATAACAAAATTTGACAAAAATTGGGTTTCAAAGTACTTAAATTTCGGGGATCCAGACGGTTATACAGTTTTTAAAAGAAAAAGTTAATAAATTCTATCTGCGAAGCTGAAATATATACCCGGGTATCTGGTCATTGACCGGACGTTTAAAGAAGTTGAAAGAAGTTTCAAAAAAGTTCTGAAGAAGCATTGAAGAAGTTTTGAAAAAGTTTTGTAGAAGTTTCGAAGTAGCATTGACGGAGTTTTGAAAAAGTTTTGTAGAAGTTTCGAAGAAGAGCATTGAAGGAGTTTTGAAAAAGTTTTGTAGAAGTTTCGAAGAAGAGCATTGAAGGAGTTTTGAAGGAGTTTTGAAAAAGTCTTGTAGACGTTTTGAAGAAGCATTGAAGGAGTTTTTAAAAAGTCTCGTAGACGTTTCGAAGAAGCATTGAAGGAGTTTTTAAAAAGTCTCGTAGACGTTTCCAAGAAGCATTGAAGGAGTTTTTAAATAGTTTCGTAGAAGTTTCGAAGAAGCATCGAAGGAGTTTTTAAAAAGTCTCGTAGACGTTTCGAAGAAGCATCGAAGAAGTTTTGAAAAAGTCTCGTAGACGTTTCGAAGAAGCATTGAAGGAGTTTTTAAAAAGTCTCGTAGACGTTTCGAAGAAGCATTGAAAGAGTTTTTAAAAAGTTTTGTAGAAGTTTCGAAGAGGAGCATTGAAGGAGTTTTTAAAAAGTCTCGTAGACGTTTCAAAGAAGCATCGAAGAAGTTTTGAAAAAGTCTCGTCGACGTTTCGAAGAAGCATTGAAGGAGTTTTGAAAAAGTTTTGTATAAGTTTCGAAGAGGAGCATTGAATGAGTTTTGAAAAAGTCTCGTAGACGTTTCGAAGAAGCATCGAAGAAGTTTTTAAAAAGTCTCGTAGACGTTTCGAAGAAGCATTGAAGCAGTTTTGAAAAAGTCTCGTAGACGTTTCGAAGAAGCATTGAAGGAGTTTTGAAAAAGTTTTGTAGAAGTTTCGAAGAAGTATGAAGGAGTTTTGAACTTCTGATAGTTTTTGGCGGTTATGTCGGTGCACGGGTCCCCAACTTAAATTGACGTTATCAGCCGTTTAGCGTGTTTGGTTCGTTGTCTGATGGATACAAAGTTTAGACGCGTTTTTGGTCCGCTCGGGGATTTGTTCGCTGTCGAAAACGATGATGCACCTTTCCCGTTTTTTCTCCAAAAACGCGAAAAAACGGGAAATGCCGCGATCACGCCTCAGGCACCGTATTCACCGGACTTGGCCTACCCACCGCGACGTTCTTTTTCGTTCTGAAAAGGTGAAAAAAAGCCACGAAACGGCTGATCACGAGTCCGTGTATCTGAGGGCGATCGCTTCCAAGGGAATAAAACAGATATCGATTAATGCGTTATACACAAAGTTAGGGCTAACAAAATTAACAATTTTCTTTATCGCATATTCTAAAAGTACACGCTTTCGAAAACATCTGTGCGGAATTTCATTCAGATAGGACCATTGGATAATAATTTGTGCCGTGTATGGGCCATTAATTAAGTAAACACAAAACGTTAATCGCGATTATCTCGGAATGAAGTTTTTCGAAAATTACCGTCGCCGTGAACGTGATAACTCGAAAATTTTTCAACCGATCTTCACGAATTTTTCAAAAATTATTGGTATTCACAATCTCGTGTACTTTGAACGGTTTCTTCATAATTTAAAAAAATGTACAATGCTTTTAAACCATTTCGTTGTTCGAAATTCTCAACACCTCAAAAATCGATTCTTTTTGCAAAACGGTTCTTGCATTAGAAAAAAGTGTTTTTTTTGGTAATCAAACCGTTCAAGTACATCGAATGATATTCCTGTTCAATAATTTTCTAATTTTTTTTCACGTTTTTCACGTTCACCGCAAGCCTCGTGAAAAATTCCAAGTTCAATTCCAAAATTTCAGTTCCAACAAACTGTATTTAGTTTTTTCGATAAAATCTTAATAACGTACTTAAAAAAATTCACGAAGATATCTCAATTTTTTCTATCAACTTTCTATAAAACGATTTAATAAATATCAATATTCCTCGAGAAAAATAAAAAAAATGAGCTTATAATTTGAAGAAAATTCCCGTACGAATTTTCGATCGGCAAAGATCGAAGAAGAGCTGTACGGGAGAGTCCAGCTATCTCCGCGTTTTAACGGCGATCGATGAGCAGTCGCGAAGGTAAAAGCGACCCGCACCTACCCGACCGGGCGTGGAGCACGTAGCCGTCTGCACGTACTTTTCGTTCTGAATCTACGACGGCTAATGAAACCCGGCGAAGCTACGATTGGATTTCACAATTGCGAACTTGTCAACAAGCGGTAACGGATTTTTGAACTTTTGAGGTTTAACGGAGCGAATAGAAAAATGTAGACTTTGCGAACGCGATTTTGTAACTAAAAGAACTAAGTTATGAAAAAAATGCAAAATAATAAAAACAACGATTCACGAATTAAAAAAAAAAAATATATACTTCGAGCCAATTTTTCGTTTAGTTTATTAGACACGAATGGACAAACGCAGCGACAAAAGTTTGATCGGGAATTACGAAAGTTGATCGAAGCGTTAAATCTTCGCTGTAAAACAAACAAGCGCAATTAAACTCGCGTTAAGTCCGTTTTCGAGTTTTATCGCGAACGAGGATCGTTGAAAAGAAAAAACGCGATTTTCTTATCTAACGTATCTACAGTAGCGTGCAGTCTCGTCCGTTTGCACGAGACTCCGTTCAAATCGATTGCAAAAATCGCGTTAATCGTAAATTCCGAATTAATTTATAAATCTTTGTTTATCTTATTTTTTATAAAATGGAGAATTTCAATACGTCGAAATTTCGGTCGAATTACAGTCCAGAATCGTCTTTCGATTTAAGATTATCGAAAATCCGAACCAAAAATAGTGTAGAGCCTCGATGAGATTCCATCAGGACTGAGCTTAAAGTAATTTTTTTTGTTTTTTTTAAACATTTTTTTTTGCTACAATTATTTTTTTTGTTTAGCTTCAATTTGTTTAATTTGATTAGAAATTTGTTTCGTTTCAGTAGAAATTGTTTTTTTGTTTAGTTAAAAATTTTGTTTTTTCGCTTGGAATGTATTTTTTTTTAATTTTAAGATTCCTCTTCAACATGAGCAAAAAATGAAGTTTTCTCTTAATTTTCATTTTCAATAGCCAAAAGAGGACTGGTCGCCTTTATCGTTCGTCCAAAGAGTGATAAAACTCACCCGGACGTTCTCTCAGATATTTCCACGTCCGGTGGAGAACGAAAAGGCAAAGAATAACGAGGAAAGAGTACGATGAGCGTGTCAGTTCTCGGGAGTTAGCCCTGAACGAGGATCGCAACGAAACGTCATTAGAAAAGCCGGCCCGGACGAAAACGTGACCGAACTCGAGCCGGCTTACAGTAATTCTCATTCGACACGCGAATTTATTCGACTCTGCCGTTTTTCGAATTCAAACCGCTTGGACCGCTCGAGTGAAATTAAATAAATAAATAAAGATCGGGCGCTATACGTTACCAAAAAAATAAGTTCCCTCCTAACCTTCTCTGCTTTGGTCCCGACCGATCACTTCGAGCTGACTGAAAAGACGACGTTGAAGTTTTTGTCGTTACAACGCAAGGAAAATAATTTTTTTTCTCATTTTTACATAATTGTTTCAACTTAAAAAAAAAAATTAATAATTTTTTATAATTGTGAACAATTTTCTCAATTCATTGAATATCATTTATAATTCTAAACATTTTCTAAGTAAATTTCATATATTAAATCATTTTTTAATTTCATATTATAATTTAAATCGTTTCCGAAGTCATTTTAATTTTTCATTTTATTTCCCGTTAAAAATTCGTTTTTTTTTTTTGTTTACTTACTGGAAATACGAAAATTATGCAGATATCTTTTCGTATTTTTATTTATCGACCTATATATCCCAAATCTGCAAAATATGATTTTTTATAATAATAATAACTGTTTGGTTTCAACGATGCAAAATTCAACCCCATCGGATCAGCCCTTTTTCCAACTTTGCTCCAAAAATCACTTTCAATGTTTATTCTTTTTTTTTAAACATCGATGAATAAAAAAATATTTTTCTTTTATCTTCGATCATTTCGGTACTTTAGTTCGAAAAAAAAAAAAAAAAAAAATAAAACTCAAACGAATTAATGATTAATCGTGAGTGATAAAAAACCGAAGAAATCGACGCTGCACTGGAGAAGGACACCGTGGAAAACTTCCGGGACTGTCCAACCGTACCGGACTTGACGACGCCACGAGTACGAGTGACACGTCGAATTGGAAAAAAAAGCGCGGATAGCAGGGTACTCGAGTGGCATTTGTGCGCGTGAGTGTGTCTCCTCGTGCATTTCTGCATGTTGGTGCATCGCCGGACTTCTCGGCGGACTCTTAAACACGAGCCAGTCTTTGGCACGTACGCGGTTGATCCTCGATTATCCGAAGCCTCTTTTGCGTTTCAACGAAAACTCAAATTTTGTATTTTTTACATTTTATAGAAATTTAACTCTTATTATACGTTTTTATTGAATTTAGTTTTTTTAAATAACATTTTTATTAAATATGTTTCAATTTGTTCGATTTTAATCAAATATACTCTTATACATTTTTATTAAATTTAATACATTGAAGTTTAAACTTCATTAAAATGTTTAAAAAATTGAACGTAAATGGAAATATATCACAAACCTAAATTTCCCTAAAATAAAAAAAAAATCGAACTCAATGTAATAAAAATGTATGCCAAAACTAAATGTATACTCTGATTGTAAAATTTTATGAAATTCAATGTATTGAATTTATTTTTATCATTTTATATTTATCATTTTATTGTATTTATCATTTTATTTATCATTTATCATTTTATTTATATTTATCATTTTGCCATTTTATTTATTTTTATCATTTTACCTTGTTACTAATTTCATTTTGTAAAACTTGCTTTTATTGTCCATTTTTAATAAAATCGACTTTATTAAAGCACCTTTTATTATTATTTTTGTATTACATTTTATTAAACGCATAAACGAGGAATTTCATTATTTATTGTCCATACGCAAAATCTATATCAGTCCGTCATAGTATATTTCTATTATCCGAACTGTGGTTAGTTCGAAGTAAACTCGAGTCTGATGGGTTCGGATAATCGAGGCCCTACTGTACTTTTATCCGCGCTGCGAAAGATCTCGTTCGAGGCTGCCGATAATCCCATGTACAAACGGCCAACGAGGGTACCCCGTTGACGGACTTGGAACTCTGTGAGTTGAGGGACAATGTCGAGCCATTAGGATCGGCACTGACTCTGTATAATTCCAGGCATCCACCTGTGCAGAGCACACTGACCTTCGCTTCGCAACCCAGTCACGAATTCTATGATACAATTATTGTATAATTATACAAAGCAACGATCGTCAAACATTTTTTTTACGGTAAAATATAAACACTGGTACAAATAAAAAAAGATAAAATTTCATTTTTACCGGGAAATGGAAATGATTAATTCGAGAATAGGAAACGCTCTTGAAAAACTCGTTTTGTACTTCTCAGTATCGAGAAAAAAATAGTCACGGATTCAAATGGACGAAGCAAATGAAATTTATTAAAAAAAAAAAAAAAAACAATCTTTCTTTATTAATTCTGTTAGCTATTTTTTAAAATCGTTTTTTAAATTCAGTTTTGTATTTTAAAAAAATCTTTCTTTATTAATTCTGTTAGCTATTTTTTTAAATTGTTTTTTAAATTCAGTTTTGTATTAAAAAAAAAAAATCTTTATTAATTCTGTTAGCTATTTTTTAAAATTGTTTTTTAAATTCAGTTTTGTATTTTTATATCTTCATAACTTTCGGGAGTTAGCCCTGAACTTGAAAAAAGGAGTGAAAGATAACTTTCACTCCTTTTTTCAAATCCCTTTTTTTACATCAATTTCGCCACGAAAATATTTCGACTGCTCTTTTTGTTTACTATTGATTCAAATCGTTCTGAAATTTTTCTTTATGCATCTATAAACGAATCATTCATAATAAAAATAATAATCAAAACAAAAATTATTATTATTATTATTATTTATTATTACTGAACGCCGAGAATTGTGAAAGACAATAATGACTATTATAATAATTATATCTACAATATAATTACCATTATCATTATTATTGTTACGAGAAAACTGGGGATCAGTTCGTCGTTTATTTTATTGGATAAGCTTTGCGAATCGATTAGAAAGAGCTTGTACGATTATCTCGTACGATTCGAGCTAGTAAATTCGTCTGCCTATTGGATATTTATCAAGAAATACAATTTGTCTTAATGGAGTGTCTGGCCTCTCTCGTTGATGATAACACCGCGTGTACTACGTATTGGTGAGTTGTTTATGTCCGTTGTTTTCTCTCTCCTTCGTTCGTGCTATCTCGAACGAAAAATTCCAATTCCGAAATTTCGAATGATTTTATACGAAAAAAAAAAAAATGTCAAAAATTGTGATTTTTTTTTAATTTTGGCATTTTTCTCCACTTGCGATAGCCTATTACCATTCGACCCTAAAAAAAAAGAGAAAATGTCTAAAGAGAACTATCAGCTCTTGAGCTCTTGAGTTTTCACGATCTGGAAAATTTCTACGTCGAAGCCTGGGTTTGATCGTAACGCGACCACGTTTCTCGCAAGTCTTAGCAACGTGACTCGTCAAGAAGGATTAACGAAAGAGTTTGACGCGATCCTCGTGGATCCACGAGAGTCCGCAACCGTAAAATGCACGCCCCATTGTCCGGTTGTAAACATTCACTTTCCCGAGGCTCGAGCGATCACCCACTGTAACGTCGCGCGAATGGCTCGCAGCCTTTTTTCAAGTACGTCTGCCGTTCGATGTTTTCATAAAAATGGACGACGCTGTGAATTTTCGCTTCGCTACATTTTTAGAGTCATCATTTGTAGAGTTATCATTTTTAGAGTCATCATTTGTAGAGTTATCGTTTTTAGAGTCATCATTTGTAGAGTTATCATTTTTAGAG
>JAPYZI010007057.1:0-11538 GCA_030523105.1 Ophioninae sp. A BG-2022a
TTTATTTATTTATTTATTTATTTATTTATTTATTTATTTATTTATTTATTTATTTATTTATTTATATTAATATTAATGTTCTCCTATTTCAGATTTCGTTCTTTTAACGCTTTTATTTCGTCAATGTTTTTTTTTTTTTAGCACCCGTATAAACAATAAAGAGATTCCCGATCGCAAAGAAATCAGCGCGATTGTGAGAAAAAAATGTACGATCCCGGGTTTAAATACTTGCGGATCGGTGATGCGCGTAATAAAGAATCGTTGCAGAGTCATTGCCGTATTAATTATTTAGCGCTGGACATTAATGAGCGGAAGAGGAAACATCTCGTTTCAAGGATTACCATTTTCCGATCCTCCATTTCCTTAAGGGGTTATATCTACCTCTGCTAAACCTAACTAAATTGTTACGTTCCTGTTGTGGATCATAAAAATACATACTTTTCTTATTTTTAAAAATACACCAAAAGAATTGTTTTTTTTTTTTTTGTTAACGTAAACGGAAAATTTGATCGTAGAATTGAACAATATTCCTTAAAAGTTTCAACCAATTGAACAATCCAACAACAATTTGATTTTTCTTGACAATTTTAATCAATTTAACGATCAAACAAAAATTTGATTTTTCTTGAAAGATTTTATCAATTTAACAATACAAAGACAATAGGATTTTCCTTGAAAATTTTTATCAATTTAACAATCTAACAATAATAAGATTTTTCTTGAAAAATTTCATCAATTTAACAATCCAATAACAATTGAATTTTCCTCGAAAATTGTAATAAATTTAACAATCAAATAAAAATTGGATTTTTCTTCAAAGTTTTGATAAAATTGAATTACAATTTTTAATCAATTGAACAATTCAATAATTGAACAAAAAAAATACACATATCACAAAATGTGTATCAACTTTATCGTAAATAAATAAATAGGAAATGTTTAACCAATGTTTTGTTAAAAATACATTTTTAATTCACAGTTATTTCCACGCCTAAATAAAAGCCCAATTTATTTCATCCAGTTTGGTAGCCTACATTTTTTTTTTAGTCTCAAAATTTGTGTTTGTATTTGCCATATTGGAAGGAGAGAAAAAGGTTCTAAAGAATAATGGGCTGACACTGATGATGGGGTGTAGTGATGATTTAATGGGACATTGCAAACAAAACGATTGCTGGCTGCCAACAACCGGAAAACTGCCACGTACACAACCGTTCAATTAAAACGAGGACAATTGCTGCTTCGATAATAATGCAACGTTTGGTGTCATTTTAAAATTTCTACTCAACCTTCTCGACCCTGGATTCGAATAATTTGATATCTGGTGAGGAGGGAAAAAGGTATCAAAGATGGGATTGCGAGCTGCGACGAGATAAACAATCGTCGTGGTACAGTTTAGGACTAATCGTCCTCCTTTTGCGATACAACGATTTTTTTCGAGATCCAATAAAATTCGAGAGTTGTATATTTTTTGCAATTTTAATTTTACCAATAATAAATTAGCTTTTGCTTGCAGAAATATGTATTTTATTTTCACAAAGCATAATTGATTTAATTACATTGAAATTTTTCTTAAACAAATAAAAATTTCTGCTGAATTTTTCGTCAGTTAAATAAATTTCGTTTTTTTTTTTTCAAATAGTTGATTTAATTTTTATTTTACGAATAGTTAACTCGCTATTATTCTTACAAAATGTAATAAACAGTTAACGAAAATAATGAAAATAACATTACAAAAATATGTTAACCTTTTAGAAAAATAAAATAAAATCAATGAGATTTTATTTTATTTTAATTTTTCTAAAAGGTTCATACATTTGTTGCAGTTTTATTTTTATTATTTTTTTTTTGTCGAAACGGCCTACTTTGATTATCGACAGCCACACAAAAAAAAATGTTTTGAATTGGCTTCAGTTTCGTTGGCTGTATGTTTTCGAGATTGTTGAAACTGAAGGGAAAGTTCACTTCACTGTCATTTTCATTTTTACGATATCCTCAAATAACCCTAGAACTAGGTTTTTTTTTTAAAGAAGTACAGTTATTTGAATTCAACAATTGTAAAAAAGAAAATATTTTGATCGTTGAATAAAAAAACTATATTTTCTTTAAAAACTACTATTTTTTCTTTTTCGTAATATTTTAATTATTCAAATAAAAGCTATTTGAATTTAAAGTTATTTGAATTCAACAATTGTAAAAAAGAAAATATTTTGATCCTTGAATCAAAAATCTATATTTTCTTTAAAAACTACTAGTTTTTTCTATTTCGTAATATTTTAATTATTCAAATAAAAGCTATTTGAATTTAAAGTTATTTGAATTCAACAATTGTAAAAAAGAAAATATTTTGATCGTTGAATCAAAAATCTATATTTTCTTTAAAAACTACTATTTTTTCTTTTTCGTAATATTTTAATTATTCAAATAAAAGCTTGAAACATTTTCGAATTTTTGGAGATTAGTTGTTTTCCCGTTATCGATTGCGGATAGAAATGGAGTATTTTATCGAAGCTTTTTCGAATCAGCAATTTGTAGTATCCCAATGATTACAGGTACGATATCGAATGGAGGAAATATCCCATCGTGTGCACCGTACAAAATTACATGTTGGTATTAATAGTAATCGCTTTCTACTAACGTAACATGCGATATGCATAAAATACTACAACCATCGTACTACGCAGATAATTATCGAAAGGCTTTTCCTCGAGTGAAAGCATCCCTTTGGGGTGCATAATATCGGGTCATTGTAAGCACTAACTCGCCCCTAGCAAAGAGTGCAATTTACTGCTATTAGATATGCTGTTAAATTACTATGAATTTCCCAAAGATTTCCTGCCACAAATGATGCTATCAATTTTACTATATGCCAGTAAATCGCTTACGAGTGTTTTTTTTTTTTAATCTTTATGTTTGTGTGTTTTTTTTCAATTCAACATAACTAGCGAATATTTTTTGTTTGTATATATTATTTCAATATTTGTGATTACACACAATCATTATTAAAATTAATTAAACAATGCTGTGAATTTTACTACATTTCAGTAAATCTCTAATGAGTCTTTTTTTTTTAGTTTTTATTATTTGTATTTGTTTTTTAATAAAATTCGATAAAAAAACACGATAGTTTTTTTTTCATGTATTTAAATGGTTTCTGTCACGGGTAAATATATTTTTTTAATTTTTTGTTTTATTTTTCGTATAATTATTAAAAGTCTTACACTTCCAGAAATTATTAGAAGGAAAAAATGAACAGATTGATAATTAGTATGAAACAATAAAGAAACCCAAGAAAGATTTGCGATGCAAAAAAAAAAAAAAATGCAATTTTGAATTGAATTTGTATAAATTTGAAAAATCAAAGAAGAACGATTTTTAAAAAATGTTATACTTTAATGGTTTATTAATAGCTTAATGCAAAAATGTGAAAATTAATTATAAACAATACTAATTATTTTTGTGCTTGTCTATATTCAAATAAAAAAGTAGCGGTGCAAATATAAAAATGAAAAAAAAAATATTGCTACGTATATAAATATCGAAAAGAAATTTTCTAAAATAAAAAAAAATTATAATTTTGTAATTTGACTGCACATGTAGTCGAGTTTTCTGTCCATAGTAGCCGAATATTCGTAAAAGTATTTACGTCACATCTGAAATCACAGACGTTCAAAGTTTCTCGAGAAGCGCCGCGACGCTGCACGTGCGCGGGTGAATCCAGTCCAGCAACTTTTTTTCATCGTTAATTCATATCGAAGTATCGTTGTTCATAATATTATTGAAAGAATTTTTGCTGAAACTCCACGGAAACAAACAACGCCGAAAGATCACTGATTTAATCAGTAATATTTTTTGTTTATATTGAATTTTTCACTAATAATAAATCAATATTTTTGTAACAATTTATTTATTTATCGAATTAAACTGTATAATTAATTTAATCAATATTTATCGAATCGTCAAAGCTTAAAAAATATTTATACAATAAATCCAGTGTATATGAAAAAAAAAAAATATATATTTTTTACAATAAAACTTTGAACTCAAAAAGTACCACATCAAGAAGTACCAACGAATATTGATTGTTGCAGCGTTGCGTGCTCAAAACAATCAACACACATTTTCCGTTGTGGATGCCCACAACGGAATATTGATAAATAATTCCAGGCAAACTGGCGAACGAGTTTAGCGACAGTTAAATTGATAACATCGAGAAGCATGATGCGCTTTACAGCCCAAAAATTACAGGCCACGTGAAACTTCATCGATTCACTGAAGTTTTCCCAGCCGTAGCGGCATTCGCGACGCGAAGTTTGTTTCACCAACACGGAGAGTCCAATCGAACGTGATATCGAGTCGAAGTAAAAAAAAAAATAAAAAAAAAATAATAATAATAATAATAATAAATATCAAAATTTTTTTTAATTCGTTCAGTTGAATAAAAAAAAAACATTATTTATGCGATATTTTTTTTATCATGTCTGGGGGAAAAAAATGACCGGTTCGTTTTCGAAAAACGTCGTGAAATGGCTCGTTTTAATAATTTTCATATTCCCGGAGATTCTCGGGGATTCGATAACATCGAGATTCGTCAGAGATTATTACCCGAGTCGCGTCGTTCATCAGATTGTTGCTTTTGGTTGCTGGAATGTCCACGGTACGACGAGCAATCAATTCACCAGTCGAAAATCATCGAACATAGTCCAGTTTTCACGGAGTCCTCGTTTGTTCCGATAACTTTCCGAAATTTTTTACTTATCGAGGAAAAGTCTTGATTTGTCATTATTATTTATACTGACGAAGTATTAATATTTCGTAATCACGTATTTATATATATATATATATATATATATATATATATATATATATATATATATATTGTTTGGGTTTGTTTGGGTTATATATATATATATATTGATTAATTAATTAATTAATTAATTAATTTATTATATACATTTCGTATTCACATATTTTTATGCGATATTAAATAATCGATCGAAACGTTCGAGGAATCATTTTTTTTTTAGATATTCCCACGGAAATCAACCCCCTTAATACATCGAAACTTTCATATCTGAAGATCTTACAAATACACAGAAGGTCCTGGAATAAATTTTATTTATAAATCGGGCGAAATTATTAAAAAAATGTTGCTCTCTTGTAAACAATTTCCGGAAGATATAGTATGTTTATTATCGACACAAAAATGCGATGTACTCTCGACTCGTCAAATATTCCGAAATATTCGATAACATTTAAATTCCATCGCAACAGTGTCAAAAATACTGTCATTGTTTTTTTTTTTGTTTTTCACGTGACAAGAATCCGGAGATTTTGCACGTTTCCTGATGAATCATGGAATGAAAGTGGCTTACGTTCCGATACGCGAAGGCCTCGATATGCAAAGAATTTTAAAAGTTAATTACTACAGGCTCGGAATCTTCGTGGATTTTGATTGTCCGAAGAGTGCCATAATTTTCGAACAGGTATCATTGTTTATTCATTTTTTTCAAATAAATCGATAAATTGTCAGTATTTTTTATAAATAATAAATGATTACGAATAATTATAAATAATTATAAATAACTATAAATAATACATTATTAATTATCCGCATTATTTATAAATTATCAGTATTATTTAACATTAAAAATTAAAACTGTAAATAGAACTAGCACTATTTAAACAATGTGCTCAAGATAATTAACAATATATGTCTTGATTAAAGAACACACTTGATAATTACTGTCATATGTTTAAAAAAAAAAAAAAAAAAAAATTACGGGACACCATAACCTATATCAATATTTGGACGTAGTTTTTGGAGCAGCAACTGCGATACAACGAGACTTATTGGTGGCTCATAACGACCGGACAGAAATCAGTACCGGAAGATTTCCTTGGTACACTTCCGTTAAATATCGCTACGGAAATGACGACCGCGTTGCGGATTGGGAAGTCTTACGAATTGTACGACGTTTATAATCCGAGCTACAGTCACGGAGCACCATTGAATGTCACTTTTATGGGAAGTTGGACCACGGAAGGTCTTAAGATCGTGTTAACACAGTACAAGTATTTACGTCGTGGAAATCTTCGTGGACTCACTCTCAATTCCTCCGTTGCTGTATGTTGACGAAAATAATTAATCATTAAAATTAAATACCGAAAAAAAAAAAACACTGCGTAGGTCGTTTCACCTGTTACCTTTAAAGGATAGAATATTTTTTTAAAACATTTTTTTTTTTAATATTTCAATCATTTTTTCGTAGGAAAATTGTCCTCGAAATAACCGAATAAGAATCTGATAAATATCGACGAACAATATGAGAATTATGTAGAAGAAGATAGCTACAGTAAAACCTCGATTCTTACCTACCAAATTTTTATACATTTATTTTCATCCCCATTCCTTCAATTTTTTTTTGCTTCGGGGAAGGGACCATTACCAATATTACAGGAATTTTTCATTACTATCTGCAGTATTCTGACATCCAAATGTTGTGTTTATACATACGAAAAATTTGAATGTCAAAAATGTAAGAAATGTAGAATTTTGGAAAAAGGGTTATTAACAATATTATAATTTCCATTACATTATAATTTTTTTTTTTTACTTTACAATTAGTATTACTTTTTTGGAATAAAACAGGACTTTCTCGTTGTCAGAAAACATTGCGTTATTCATTTTTATTAACAAAAAAAGGTTTATTAACAATATTATAATTTTCATTGCATTATAATTTTTTTTTAAAAGGTTTATTAACAATATTATAATTTTCATTGCATTATAATTTTTTTTTTTTTACTTTACAATTAGTATTACTTTTTTGGAATAAAACAGTACTTTCTCGTTGTCAGAAAACATTGCGTTATTCATTTTTCAAAAAAGTCCTGTGATTTTCAAATCAAGATTACTTTCAGTTCGAAAGTTTGAAATTTTTTATTGTAAAATATTCTAATCGACTATACTTTATTTCCAGAGTTCGAAATTCCTTGTTGATCCGTATTAACAATTGTTGTATAATTTTTGTTATAGCTGGATCATGCACCAGAGGATGATTTTATGACATATTTGAGCACGCCTACGGATCCTGGCTTCGACACGATGCATCGTTTCAATTATGGTCTTATAGTTCAATTAAAAGATTACTACAATTTTACGTAAGCCACTTATGTTTTTTTTAAATTTTTGTATATTATATATGAACATATTTTATTATTTATACTATCATATTTATTATTATATACGAACAAATTTATCAAGTTATATTATTCAACAATAAATATTTCAGTAGTTTTATTGAATTTCGTATTTTTATTGAATCAATTTATTTGCAACGTATCAAATGCAATATTTTTTTAAAAAAGGTTTTATTATGAAAATTTACTACTATGGAAATAAAAATTGTCTTCGAGCAAAGTAACTTAAAAAATAATTAAGAAATCTCATTTGTTTATTATATTTGAGTTACTTTCGTAATGAATTTTCTAAAGGCTTCACATCAAGAAAGGCTCGACTTGGGGATATTTATTGCCGAACGGTTCGTACAGCGGAATATTAGGTGACATGTCGAGAGGTTTAGTTGACATAAGTGTGACACCGTTTCAATATAAAAGAGACAGACTCGACGTTGTCGAATATACGGTTCAAACGTGGATTGCAAGGTAATCTAATTATATTGAAACATAGTAATTATTAATAACTATAAATTATATAAGTGGAAAAAACAGAAGGAATAAACAGGAAGTAAATAACTAATAAAAAAAAAACTATATATAGTAATTATTAATAGTATATAGTAATTAATACCTATATAGTGAATAATAGTCCTATAATTATAAAATATAAATATATAGTTTAGTAATTATAAAATATAATTATATAGTATATAATAATATATTTCTATTTTATAAATATATTATTATATTATATAGTAAAGGGTTTGCTTAATTTTTCGCCATCCGCAAAAGAATGAGCTGAGCAACGTTTTTCTCAAACCTTTCGAGCCAGTCGTGTGGTACTGGATTACCGTGGCAGCCGTTGTGAATTGGCTTTTACTTTACCTCACTGTCAGAATTGAGCAACATTACGACTGGCGAGAACCTGTCAATACACTTGACACCAATCCTGCTTCGGAAGTTGGTCTCATTGCCATTGCAGCGGTTTGCCAACAAGGTACAAATCGGTATAAAACATAAGAATATTTCAACATTATTTAAATAATTTTTTTTAGCATTTTTCTCATGAATATTCAGTAGAATATACCGATATAATAAATTCGTCAATATATATATATAAATAAATATATATGTTTTTGGTAATATGTATTGTTTAAAAATGCTTGGTTTTTTTGGTTATTAAATTGTGCATTTTTTTAAATATTCTTAGCACAATAATTAATTTGTTATTATTTCGATCGATATTTTTTTATCTAACAGCGTTTTCCTACTTATTGCCAAGTGGAATTTCGATAATAAAAAATAATAACTCAACAACAATAAAAACAATAAAATGTATTTTGAAATGGGCTGATATATTATTTATATATTTTATAATATATATATATATAATATACTTATTATTGTATATATATTATTATTATTATTTATATTGATTAATTATTATTTATGTAAATTAATTATTATTTATGTAAATTAATTATTATTTATGTAAATTAATTGTTATTTATGTATATTAATTATTATTTATGTAAAAATAATTAAAAAATAAAAAATAAAAAATATAAAACTGTAAAAAAAAATTGTTCGGACAGACTTTCGTACTAGAAATTCATCAATGTCGCGTTGAATTGAGGTTAAACAAGTGTTTTTCCAAAAGGACTGAGCGATGGACCGCGCATCTACTCCGGCAGAATCGTATTTTTGTTTCTTTTTTTATGGGCCCTTTTGATGTTTCAATTTTATTCGGCGAGTGTTGTTGGCTCCCTTCTCGTCGAGAAGCCACGATACATCACCACTCCTCAACACGTTTTGGACAGCAATCTGGCAGTGGGCTCCGAAGACATTGCTTACAATCACGATTTTTTTGCAGTAACGTTATCAATATTTTCTATAACTACATTTTTGTAATTTACCATTGCTGTTAGGGTTTTTGTTTTTTTTTTTTTATTCGATGTATATTTTTACATCAACGTTGAATTTTTGTTCGTCGCATTACGAACTTATTGCAACAAGGTTAAATTGTTTATTTCACCGGGTGGAAAAGATTAAGGAAATTCCGAGGAAATATCCGAAGATTTGTTATTTAAAAAAATTTAACCTCGTATCCAATGGTGACCTTCAATTCGACCTTGAATTTTATTTTGAAGGTCATTTCAAGCTGAACTTTTTTTTCAAATGGGAACTCTATTTTTTTTTACATCAGTAATAGAAAGAGAATTTTATGTTGAAATTTAAAAATAAAATTTGTGATGGCAATATAAGTAAATAAAATAATAATAATATAATATAGGAATAGAAATATAATACCAACGAGATTATACGAATCTGATAAGCTTGAAGTTGACGTAAAAATATGTAAAATATAAAAACATAAAATTACCATTTATTCGTTTAGTAAATGTGAATGGATTAAATATTAATTTGTTTTTATTTTTATTAATCATTACTTAATTATCGCCCGTTTATTTATCCTTTTTTTAATACTCGTGATAATTATAATTAACAACAAACGTCAGTAATACAAATATTTCGGATTTGCGATATTATTACTATTTATATTTTGACTCTTAATGATTTTCAATATATTTATGTATTAGACCACCGACGATCCAGCGATTAAAGGAATATTCAACAAAAAAATGGCGGTTGATAAAAAACGAAAGAAACGTCCGTTCTTTACTCCCGAGGAAGGTCTTAAGATGGTAAAAAAGGGAGGTTTCGCGTTTCAGGTGGACACTGCAACGGCTTATAAAATTATCGAAGTATATTATTTACAAAATATTTGTCAAAAAATTTGATCTTTATTTTCGAGCTTCGTTATCGTCGAACTCGTTTGAAAATGTTGAATTTTTTTAGGAAACGTTCGAGGAAAACGAAATTTGCGAACTCCAAGAAATTTATTTGTTCGAGCCAAAGCACACGTCGACAGGTGTAGCCAGGCACTCGCCCTTCAAAAAAATGGTTACTTATGGGTGAGTCCGATATTAGTGAAGCTCGTGATTTTCGATGATTTTAAAAATCGTTTAAAAAAAAACTCACGAGACGAAAAATCGTTTTCAAAAAAACTCATGAGACGAAAAATCGTTTTAAAAAAAACTCATGAGACGAAAAATCGTTTTCAAAAAAACTCGAGCGACGAAAAATTATTAAAAAAAACTCGAGGGACGAAAAATCATTAAAAAAAACTCGAGAGACGAAAAATCGTTTTCAAAGAAATTCGAGAGACGAAAAATTGTTTAAAAAAAACTCGAGAGACGAAAAATTGTTTAAAAAAAACTCGAGAGACGAAAAATCGTTTTCAAAAAAAAACTCGAGACACGAAAAAACGTTAAAAAAATTCGAGAGACGAAAAATCGTTTTCAAAAAAACTCGCGAGACAAAAAATCGATCAACGTGAAACATTTGTGCGACAGGATGCGAAAAATAATGGAGCACGGTACCGCGAAGCGTTTGAGAAATATTTGGGCACACAGACGGCCGCAGTGTCCCGAGAGTCACAGCTCGTCGCCGGTTCCAGTTGTAATCGAAGAGTTCAGTCCCGCTCTATTGGTCTTGATATTTGGGCATGGATTATCATTATTTGTCATGTTCATCGAAAAATTGATTATCCGTTTTTCGGGAGACCGTCAGAACCGAGAATCTGATTTTTTGCGATGGGACGGTACGTCGTACAAAGAAGAAGAACCAGTGAGACCAAACTTCTAATTTCTTAACCAGAACGAACCAACTTGATCGTTTTTTTTTTTTTTTTTTTTTTTTTTTTTTTTTTTTTTTTTTTTTTTTTTTTTTTTTTTTTTTTTTTTTTTTTTTTTTTTTTTTTTTTTTTTTTAATCTATTGTAATTAAATTGCACCAGTGATAAAATCTAGTTTCTATTTTAGTCTTTTGCTAAAGAAATTTCACTTGTGATAAATCCTAATCTCTGTTTTAAGGGAATGACGAACAGGTTCCTAGCCACATCGAAATTTTAAAATCCAATTTCTCCCATACTATTAAATCGCTTTGAATGTAATTTATTGCGTGCATGCAGGACGCTTGCTCTAAGAGGAGCATCCTCGGCATTTACCTAAATTTTCAAAAAAGAATCAATATATTTTTTGACTTGGCACTTGTCTCTTGTTCACTGCGCTAATTCGTAACCTCTGTCGCTACAATAGCTACCGTAAGCTGCAGCAGGGAAAAATGTCCAAAAAAATATTCTAGAAACGTTTTTTGCATTTTCCTAGTCTAATTTTGCACTTTCGGCAAAAACTGGGGTATTTTCGTAATCAGCGGAAAATTTCCGATGAAACAGACCCTTTTAAAAGTTCAAAAACGGAAAAAAAATTTTTTCGACCTCCCAGGCCCGTTTTCCCGA